>JBCJKE010118757.1:0-10920 GCA_039654525.1 Melibe bucephala
ATAACAATGTTTTCAAACAGTGCTGAATGATGCGAGAACAAAAATCTAGATATCTAGCTGAAGTTATTGAATTGGTGATAAATAAGTCTATTCTCTAACGACTTTCTTGACAATGCATTTAGAAAGTTCAGAAACAGCTCAGCGAGTTCAACCAAAATGATATTTCCTGGAGTTAAAAATCGCGCTTTTTCTGGATCATTCTCGATCATTCTCGATCACTCTTGATCATTCTCCATTTCTCCATCATTCTCCATCATTCTCCATCATTCTCGATCATTCTCTCCTTTAGCAGCAGGTGCTTGGAACGATAAGGGATTCTGCAAGAGATTCTTTTTACATCGTTTCAGAACAATTTGTAAAATTCACAAGGCAGATCATCACTAGCGCCTAGATCATCACTAGGGCGTATCCATTCTTTAGATACAGCATAGAAATCGAGAAGCTTTCCACGCACAACGTCTAGAAATAATAGGTCTCATTCATAAGGTTGAAGGGTTAAAAAAGATAACATGTGCAATTAGCGGCGATAATAGTCCTCAATGCTGATTATTATTTTTTTTTACAAAAGTGACATCCTTCGGACATAAATAAGTTTTTCACGTGTATAATAAACAACGTTCAAAGCAATTTTGTCAAAGTGCGTGGTCTAGGATCATTAAAATTAGAGATTTTATGTAATAATATGAGTTTGGCAAATTATGAGAATTTGTGGAAATTTTGCTTCCAATTGACTGTCACAAGGCATGTGGCAGGCTTTTAATTCTTTGCATCCTATTGAAAGTAAAGTCGTTCGGCTTCAGGTCCGATTTTTATGTATGGATAGGAAGGTAAAGGATAATGAGAGGACGTGGGGTGGGATTCAGGAATTGGGGAGGTGGGTGGTATTTCTGTTACTTGTTACAAGGAGAGGGCATTATGGAAGGACACATTTTTGCATCAAGAATAAGATACAATGAAAAACATTATATAACTGGAATGAATGGTAATCAGCATAAACAAGGAGGGGAAGTCAAACACATCAGTTTGCAGACGATCCGAGTTTTCCATAAATGATAATTATCGCATCCAGCAGGTCCTGAAATTATTTGGGAATTATCAGAATTATCTGGTATGTTGTTGAAAGAAGCAAAATCAGAAACGATTATTAAAGGCAAAGACAGCTCAAAGTAAAAACAAATTTATGCGTGGTTGACAAAAATTAAAATATTGGTATTTTAAAAGACTACAAGAAGCATTCAAAAACAAAGGTAACTGGGAGAATAGAATTCACTGGGTTGAAAATACGCTAAGTAAATTAGTTAAGATAACATTTATTGTCATCCAGAGAGAGTTCTTACTAAAGACACCAGATTTATACACCAACGAAAACTCAGCCTCGGGCAGTCGAAAAGAAATCAAAAGATCAATTCTATAAAGCTCATTAATTGGATGTGAAGGTATGAAGTTACAAATCGGTATGAAGGACAAAATGCTGCCTTCCTTCATTGCTTTAAAAATACATCGACAAAGTGGATTGTAAATGCAAGGAGATTACTATACAATAATTTTCGAAAATAGGAAAGAACACTGTATTTGAAAACACAGTAAGCTTATACGATTATGGGGGTATTGAGTCAATAAACGACCCATTTCAACGACGTCACCTACAAGTGTGTCTTAATTTAAACCACTACAGACACAAATAACCCATAGGATCCCATTAGAAGACCCTTCATTCAAGAATAAAAACATGCATAACATGCAGGCAGGGCTTTTCAGTCCTTCATGCATGAAAGGGGGAATATTTAAACATGTATAGGAAAAGGGCCAATGCTTCCTTTCAAAAGATTTAAATTTAAAAAGTTCGTAAATTATCCAAATACATTTATATATTATTCATTACTGTTGGGCCAGTCATCTAACTATAATTCCCAACTGAATTAATATGAAACTTTGGGAGAATTGATTTACTTCAAAAACACCAACGTGAAAGTTATAAGCTATAGAGGATTTAAAAAAGGATAAACAGAGAAGAAAAGAAGGGAATGTTACATTTTTGTAGTTGAAACGGAGATCTACACGATGATCACGTGATACTGGCCCAAATTGTACAAGAATCAACATCCCAATCGTTACATTGTAAGATTACTCACAATATTTATCCTAGACTAATTCTTCTACAAAAGATGTGCAAAAGCGCTTGAAATACTGGCAATTATTGCAAGGACGCAGGCTTCATGGAACATTTGTGGTACGTGTAATTTATTAAGGACGTTTTTGTATGAGGTTACAATGCAAAGATGGTAATCGCCTGTGTTCTGTTGAGATTAAGAGAAAATAGCTCGTGTTGAATTTATGCCTATCTGACTTTCAACCTATCTGCTTCCTGCAAGCTGACAAGTAGTGCCCCGACTTGCTCTCCCCACTCATGCCTTTCCATGACTGTGGCCCTTGTTCCCTTCCATGTTTTTAACCTGCCTCTTTGCAACTTTACTGTTATTCTACACGTTTTGTCTGCTCTCCGGTTTTTTTTTCTTTTTTCTTTCTAGGCTCAATATATGGCAACGATGTAATTATTTCCTTTTTTCCTACACCGTGTCCATATATGTCCATTTCCGCCTTTGGAATTCTATGATCATCCTGTCTATTCTTGCTCTTCCTATTACATTCAAGATACTGATTGATCTTGCCATTTCAATTTCAGTATTCATCGCTCACATCTTGCTTGAAAGACTTCTGTTATCGCTTACTTTTATCATCTTCTAGGCTGTCTTTATAAATATGACGCAAACTATCTCATTTGTGACATTTAAGGATTTTCCATGCTTCCTTTCTAAATCTTACGTCACAAAGGCCATAAATTATAGCATTGGCAGCGCTGTTGACGAAGTAAAATCTCAAGAAGACATTGTAAAAGCTATTGCTAAGAGCACTCATATTTTCCAAGAAATTTGGCACAGATAATTTAACAGCTGAGAGTACGAGATACGGAACAAACACTATAATGTAAATAGCGCTTATGATAATCAACATTATCGTCGTTCTGTTAAGTATTTTAGGCTCTTCAGGTTTCTTCCAATTGGGAGTAGTGTGATGAGAACAGTCGCTTTTTGGATTTGTATTTCCTTGGTTGTCATATTCATCTGAAAGACCTTTGAATTCAGTTTTCACCGTCGATGCCACACTCGAAGAACAAATTTTAATGACGTCATCTTCGGTGTCAGTCTGAGCGGGGTTTTTTTCCGTGACATTTACTGTCTTGGTAGGTGCATCTGAAATTTGCAAGCACGACCGAGATCTCCGAGGGCTAAGATCGTCATCATCATCCTTACAATTATCTTGGTCTTCTGTTTTCTTTTCGTCTTCAAGCAAACAGCTAATATCATCCAAGTGCGTTATATGTGACAAATCACATTGGTTTTTGTAGTTAGAATTGTCTTTATGGGAACACTCTGTCTCGAATTCGTGATTGTGTGAAGGTTTTATCTCATGCAACTTTGTCATAAAAGGAGACATTTGATTGACACCTTCGGGAGTAAGGTGTTCGACAACAAGATCTGCCTTTGATGCTTCGTCCATTTTCCTACGTTCATCACTGGTATATGTTTCTGTGCTTAGGTCTTTTAGCATTGGAAAGTCAATGTTACTTTCGTTCATGCATGATGAAGACAGATCTACTGCTGTTGAATTTGTTATTTCTTTGCCAGTCGTTATGTCGTAGTCTTTGGTAGTTTTCTTTACTTTCTCCGTATCAGGACACGTATTCCCCTCCAAACTAATCCTATTGCCAAACTCGACAACCGAGCCCTCTTTCTTTCTCAGAAATTTCTTCCAATGTTTTGTTTCTGGTTTTGTTTTGGAGTTGGTATTGGAGTCACTAGCCTTTGAAATCGAGTTGTTCACAGACTTTGAAGGAGCAAGGATACCGTGTCTCTTGCTATGACGCCATGCCTGGATACCGACAGGAAGGTACAGACCTATGAGGAGAGAGCAAGCGCCGAGAAATATTAGCATCAGCAAACCGTTATAGATTGATGGCCACAAAGTATCTTTGTATTCGTCGTCAATGGTGCATTGCTTTCCGTAAACATCCGGCCTTGGGGTGGGCACTGTTTGAGAGCCATTCAGTACTGCTTGTGGTACGGCAAGCACACATGAGAAAAGGGCGATAAAAAAGGACACGGTCTTGGCTGTTGTGACAGTTGTCTGCCTTCCAAATGGTCTGCAAACCATTTTGTATCTGGAGAAGTACAAACGAAAATGCGTGTCAGTTGATTATTTCGACTACAAGGGAAAGTATCGGTGGCAATACGAAAAGGACTTAGAGAACAGAGACCATTGCGAAGACGTCAACGAGTACGGTTAGGAAAAGACAACAATAACAGCAAAAGCAAGACTCATAGAACAAAAACAATGAAGCAGACATACGAACAACTAAAATATGCTTAGAGGAAAAAGACGACGACAAAGCATGTTCTCACGACACCTGTCTGCCTCTAGTTGTACGCATAGAGGTGTCATGACGAACGTCTAATGTAATATCAATAAGTGGAACACTAATCACCTACTTACTGCTACAGCCAAAAGGGTCAGTGCAGATGTGAACGTTGTGTAGGCATTGATGTACAGCCGAATTTTACATATGGGACGGTTGTCGAAGTCCCAATAGTGAAAGGTATCGTAGACTTCTCCTGGGAAGAAAGAAGAAAGCCAAAGAAACTTCACACCTGAAACATTAAATGTCCATACATATGCTGCCTCTTAATCAAAAGTACGGAAACCTTCGAAACTATTTAATGTAGAATTTAGATAATGACATGTGTGTCGGAAGTATGTACATATCTGCGCAAATTCTTTTTTTAAATATATCTTTAACAATTGTACCCACTCGCACTTACTGTCAACAGTACCTGTTCACTCCAGGAATCCCATAATGATAAACTAACACAATGTACATTATTTAATGGCAGTTGACCATATCACATCTCCTGAGGTAGCACAAAGAGCGTTCCCAGCACCAGTTATTGATGTTTATTGTTCTTTTAAGGTATATAGTATTATATTGTGAATGAATCCACTCTCCGGTTTGAATTTGATTCTTTTACAAGCTACACGTTGGTCTTATAAGCTTGAGGGTAGAGACAGACATTGGGAGCAATTGATACGGTCTCTCTACTGTAATTACTACAATCTGAAGCTAAAGTACTAATTGAGCTATGTGCGGATTTTAAAATTATCTGAATTGAGACCGAAATATTGTGAAGGAGATTTTATTTTTTAGAATAATTGCCCTACCTGGTATAGCCAGAACGTTGGAGGTTAGGTCAAAAGCTGCTATAGCCATGATGAAGATGTCTGTGGCATTGCGTCGACGTTTCCTGGAGTAGACCAACAACACCATGGAGTTGCCTATCGAACCAACAATGGATATTATGGACAAGAAAGCAATTGTTGGAATCAGGTAGCGCGTAGATTCTTCCTGTAAAAGGTCAAGGTATCTATTCCACTCCTCATTTGTTATGTTGGAAGAGGATGAGCTTTCCGAAACAACATTGGTTGTCTGTAATATAGACGTTACGCTAGAAGAATCGACGGCCATAATGGTGTTGGTATTCAGCGACGTGGTCAAAGAGGATGTGGGTTGCCGTAGAGAGGACGTAGAAGATGTAATATTTGATAGCATTATTGGACCAGAAGTCTGGAGATGTGTGTACCGATGTGTTTGTCTATAGCACGTGGGATGTCCGGAACCAGAGTTCATTCAGATGGTGGGGAGTTAATCGCCATGGCGTTCAGTCTTCCAACTGTGTTGTGTGAGCTGTTGTCGTGGGCAAGTGTGATATGAGCTGTTGTTGTGGGCAAGTGTGATATGAACTGTTGTCGTGGGCAAGTGTGATATGAGCTGTTGTCGTTGGCAAGTGTGATATGAGCTGTTGTTGTGGGCAAGTGTGATATGAGCTGTTGTGGGCAAGTGTGACATCAACTGTTGTTGTGGGCAAGTGTGATATGAGCTGTTGTTGTGGGCAAGTGTGATATCAACAGCTGTTGTGGGCAAGTGTGATATAAACTGTTGTTGTTGGCAAGTGTGATATCAACTGTTGTTGTGGGCAAGTGTGTTATGAACTGTTTTCTTGGCAAGTGTGACTTCTCAGTGGACTGTACAGAGTTTATGTTCAAAGCCAAATTAACGGTTGCTGAACGACGCAGGCAAAACATCCGTCAGACGCCCGGGGCTGGTTCTTCACCCTTGTAGCCATGGACGTAACGGCTGTCGCGTTGATTTCAGAGTTAATAGATACTTATTCTATCAGTTGTTGACTCATAAGGAGTTGAGAAAATGCCATGCCGATTCCTTGACTTAAGTCGGAGCAAGTCAGTGTGTATGCTTTAAGCTGCGTACAGGCGCTTTGTTTGCGAGATTTCACAGCACTGTCCGTCGAATGAAGAACATTTTTGAGTAACTGTAGACGATACAAGTAATATATTAACGTGACAATCTGTTTTGACTGAGTCACTACCACACAGTGCATGTATATCATCCTTTTTATTTATTTGTTTTCATGATATTTTGAAGATTTATCAATATCAGCGTTTTAGTAATATAGTGATTTGGCTAACTGTCACAGATATGCAAAGGACCAGAGTACATCGATATGTTAAAATAACAATAAAAACAAACAAACATAAATAAACTATTTTTCCAAAAAAATACTGATACAGCCCTTTGTTTCGACTCGATGGAATTTAATAAAAATATATTTGACGTCGACGTCATGTCCACAACAGGGTTTAAAGACATAATGACAGTTCTGAAACATCTCAGCGAGTTCAATCTCCATATAAACAGAAAAAAAACAACATAATTTACTAAAATTACAATCGATAACAATCGTTGGAGAAAAGTGAAAAAGGTTGGATGGCTCGATGGCGATGAGGAAAATGTATGTCGGACACTTTGAAATGCAGCACTTCACAAACTCAAATACGTTTGGCGCAGAAAAGATCATGTTAAAAGACTCAACAGCCTGAAATTGTACGGGGCAATTGTAAAATCAGTCCTCTTATATAACTGTGAAACTCGGGCACTTGCAAAACAGAATAAATATAAACTTCGGCAGTGGGTAACTACGCACAGGTCTAAAAAGCAGGTGCCCTACAAAAATCAATAATAAATTGCTTTATAAGAAAACTTAAGGGATCTCATTAACACTTACAATACTGGAAAAACTACATGATGATAATATAAGTAATAGTATGAGTATTAGTATTGGTATGATTATTATCAACAATATCATCGTTGTTGGCGGTTTTTTGTTACTAGTACATGTATGATCATTAACATTTATGGCAGGACAGCACTAGCTGTGGTCAGTCCTTGTTTTGGAGGATTGGGTGATGAAGCCATATCCTACCGGAACCAGAAAAGGAATCAGGCCGAAATTTGTTTTCTTTGTTTTGTTTGTTTGTTAAGTATTGTTTTTTGCCTTTTCTTTGTTTGTTTTTTATTTTTATTATTTTTTTTTTTGCTATTTATTTATTTATTTATTTTTTGTTCTGGATGATTGGGTATTAATAGCCATTTCATATAAGAAATTCAATCAGTGATTAGGTGTAATTTAGGTTGCTAGATCAATCCCTTCCACCGCCATAAGCTTATTATTAGTGTTGTTATTGTTATAGTTTTTAATATTATTATTGATGGTATCGGTATTACTATTAATGGTAATGTTGTTTTTATTGGTATTATTACCATTATAACATTATTATTATTACTAATATTATTTTTATTACCATTATTATTATGATTACTATTATCATTATTGTTATTATTATTATTGTTATTATCATTATTATTATTATTATTACCATTATTATTATTATTATTATTATTATTATCGTTATTTTTGTTATCACTATTATTACTACTGCTAAGGCAATTGTTGCTGTAGTCCGTAAAGGAAAATTTTCTAGAAATCAGAGGTTACGAAGGAGTGCAGATTATGATCAATATGACCACAGAAAAGAAACTGATCAAGCTTTCAAAGCTGAGCAAATAAAAAAAAAAAAAATACGCTAAGCAAGTAGAAACGTATTCTTTTCCTTGAAACATCAAGCGGCACAAATTATTTCCTTACGAAAAGAACTGTTGTAATCCTCATTATTTCATCCGTTAAAGTAAATAAAGGTATCTGTAAAGAAAATGTGCAACATTGTCCCCGACTTTGGACACGTTTTATGATGGCAGGCAACCATTTATGCTAATAAAGCTATACAAAGCCAATGTGTCTCCGCCGTGTAATTCAGTCACACTACTTCCGAGAGAGACGTAGATGAAATATTGTGCATTAGTCATTGCTGTCCATGCCATCAGCCAATCACGAATGGGTGATACAACAGGAAGTAAGTAACAGTAATAATAACAATTAGAAGCAGACAATGAGGAAGATACGAACGGTTGATATGCATATTACTCATGTATGAGACAGGAAAATGAAGCAACTGGATGTGAGAGCAGATACGCAGACGACGACAAGGAGACGGGTGATGTGAAGGGAGAGGAATAGTTGTAACAGAAGGAGAAGAAGAAGAAGAAGAAGAAGAAGAAGAAGAAGAAGAAGAAGAAGAACAACAACAACAACAACAACAACAACAAACAGCGGTGTCTCTGCCCGAAGAACAATGTATTGCGCCTAACTGGCAGCATGTTAGCATGATCGGTCTTATGAATTCGGTACTGCTGTTGGCTAGGGACACCTTGTAAAGCGCATTGAGCACATTTAGTGTATATTGCGCTATATAAAGGCTCCAGAAAACGCAGACTGGTGCAAAATGTGGGTGCAATACGTCAGGTCTTCTCTTTATTCTGATAAAGACGGCACGGTGTGAATTTTGCAGATGACACTGCCCACTATCATGGGCACAGACCCATTATATACGGCATAAGGTTAACAATGAACCAAACGTCCAAGAGGATCACGTTTGGCTACAAATAACCTTTGCCAGAACACGAGTGATGAGAATAAATAGTATACAGGAAGGCGGACACCGCCTTGACGATAGGGAGATAGAAAAAATAGACATTTGTGCAACAATATCAAAAGAAGATGATGTATGTAAAATATCATACATTATCAACAAAAGAGGATATACTCCCTCAAAACGTTTTAATATATATGGAAGTCAAACAAAATAAAAAGAAGAACAAAAATTTAATTATGTAAAATCATTAGTAATACTGATTCTCTGTCACGAGTTGAGAAGGAGCGATAATTCCATGTGGAGACGTTAAGTACAGAAAATAGAAGTTTATTTGGGCCTTTCTAAGACAAGAGCAATGGAAAAAAAATCAAACAGTTTTAAACAGGAAACCAGAACAAAAGAAGAGAAGGATGGCCGAAAACAACGTGGCGAAGAACAGTTGTGCAGGAAAGAACCGAAGCAGGATGGAAGACATGGGACGAATACTGGCAAACAGCGATCAACAAAGAAGAGTGTAAAAAGGGATAGAGTTTTGTGGTCATGAGGATCAAACGGGGGCATTCGATGATGAAAATGATAATCTACGGAGCTGGAGTCATGAAATTAAGGGGGCATAATTGCTAATGATGAATATTTTAACTGTGGGACTATGCTAGAGGTTTCGACCAAAGTCGGGACCCGACGGCACATCCCAGGATGTCATGGCAATACGGGAGAGCATAGTGGGACCCATGCCGTTCCCTAACGGAGGAGAATCTTGGTAAGGTAGATTTCCAAGGCAAAGTCAACGAGGATTATGGTCTTTTGGTAAAAGCAATCCTCTCTGCCGCTGCAGCTATCATTCCACTGCGAAGGGCTTTTCGGTTTAGCTCGTAGAGAACTTGTAGAGCGTACTATAAGTTGTGTGCTCAGGCGAAACTCCTCATCAGATAGGAGAAGCGGAAAATGCAGAGAGATGTGAATCGTTAAACTTGGCAGCGGAGGTCTGGAATTCATGGACGTTACTGGATGGACTTAGATGGACGTTTCAGTATTTGAACTGACATGGCGGGGTATTGCGTTCTCATCGAGTTCCCAGACCGTCATCGGGCGAGTGAGGCTAGGAACTGCGGTGGGTATCGCACCAACTTTAAAACTGAATGGTATCGCCCTCTGGCGGGCTTTCAGGAGGATCGAGGACTGGCTTGAAGGAGGGGGACTGCTCCAGGCCCAACTAGTTGATGGTCTTCACGGACGCCCGGTCAGCCCTGGAGGCTCACCAGAGATGGACTGCGGTGACGTGCGACCCGATCCTTGACGAGGTGGTGAAAGCTGCAGAGAGACTGATGGCGCTCGGCGTGGCCGTCACCCTGCAATGGATAGCTAGGCACTGCGGCATTCCAGGCAACGAGCGGGTGGACCGCATCGTAGAGGAGGGATCCGCTGACACTGTAGAACCTTAAGGCTTACCTGTCCCAATTGGCGTTACGTTTCAGCCGCCAAAAATATTGCTAAAGTTACCTCCACGGCAAGTCGCTAGAACAGTGGAGAACTGGTAGCACATCTCGCAACGTGCACGCCGTAATGCCAGTCCCTTCGAAGAGCGATCTGTGGCTTCTGCTGCCATGCAGAGAGCAAACGGCAATATTTGGTCACGAACAGGCCACTTAGCACTGAATGCTCCCCTGAAGAGGACGGGTGTACGTACTGAAGACAATTACCGCAACTGCGGTTACTGTGAAGAGACCGTGGCCCAATCCTTTTTGACTGCCCTTCCTACGATGGTGACCACATGGCATACCTACCTAGCCCACCCACACCGGAGAACTGTCCGCCAGCTAAAACTCACGGCGGAGTTCCTATGTTGTGTCCTTGGTAGCTGGAATGTAACTGCTCGTTAGCCCTCGACCGCCTTCTGGGGTGGCGCGTTTGTTCTTCTGTCGTTGTCTGCGCTGACAAGGGTATTAGGTCTTTTCGGTATGA
>JBCJKE010118867.1:0-10918 GCA_039654525.1 Melibe bucephala
AGAGAGAGAGAGAGAGAGAGAGAGAGAAAGAAAGAGAGTGAGTGAGAGAAAGAGAGGCAGAGAGAGAGAGATTGGAAAGAGGAGGTAATTGGGGGATAAGAAAAAGACAAAAAAAGAGGCCAAACAATAACATTTTCTTTTCTTCTACATCAAGCTAATCCTTCTCATTTCATCTTCACATAATGAATGGCTAAAGGCCAATAAACTATCAAAGATTTAAGCAAACGAAATAAAAAATGGTTAGGGAGGATAATTTAAGATGGCACTTTGTCCACTCACTGCTCTTCCAGACTACCAGGAATTTCCCGTTGACCTCAAGTTTGTAACCTCCAGAGAAGATATTCCTGCTGGCTCGGAACACCGCCCGTTCCTTTTTGTCTGTTCCAAGTGCATAAGCATAATTGCGACCTTCCCCACCGTCCAGGCGTAAGTGGAACTCCGTTCCGTACTTCTCCATGGTCAGCGTATGCCACTGACCATTGGTGGCCTCGGCATTGACCAGATCCAGGTTTTTGCGCCCGCCTCCCAGGTTGTACGTCAGGCGAACTTTCCCCTCATGAAGCTAAAATGAGATGACAAATAAATGAAAGCACTCTGGAACTACAGTGACAATTACTCAACAGTCACTACTTTTCATACTCATGATGAAGACTACCTACCGCTACTATCACTTCCACGACTATCACTACCACTAACACTATCAGCACTGCTACTTCCATTTCTATGTCCACATATGTCCTCAACCACCCTCCCAATATTTAAAGAGTGAATTATTGATGTAATAAGTAATTAGGTCTGAGACATCATAGAGGGATGATTTGGTTTCAGACATAAATCCTCATCCCTTATCGTCCTTCCCCCTCCCCCCCACCTCTCATTCACATGCCCCTGTCTTTCTTTCCTCATTCCCTCTTTCATTCTGTCATATACCTTGAGTTGGATATCATAGGGTGGAGACTGGCTATGCAGGAACAAAATGTTGCCATCCCTCTGCCGTGTGCGGAAGCGTATGTGGGTTGAAAGTTCTCTGTTTTCAAGCATATTGTCATACAGCTTCGACTTGACCTGCCAGTAGTAATAGCTCGGGTGGGAGGAGTGGTAATCTCTTGTAGTTGCACCTGGAACACATAGATTGGGAGTTGGACTTAATATGAAGCAGGGAAAGACGAGGAGATTGGATTGGATTGGAAGTCAGGAAGGGGATATTTTAATAGAAACACTAATCAAATACAAAATATGTAGAGCGGTCTGAAATTGTCGCTGAACCCATTATCTAGAAACAGGCTGAAAAAAGAAAAAAAAAAATTTCAATCAAAACAAAATTGTCGATATTGGGTTTCTATCGTTTTTTACTCTATAATTATTTATCCTTTATCCTTGAATATATCAAATGAAACAGAAATCTACTTATACACAGTTTGATGGTTTATGTTGCTTAGTCCAATTCATAGCTACCACTTTATGAGCAACCAGTGATTGTGAATTGACTGTCAAGCTGGCTGTTTCTTGTGACATTTTTGTTATTGATTCATATTCACATTCATAACAAATATCAAAACAAAGCTGAATTCCTTGCCTTTCTAATTGGACAATTGATTTATTCACACACTGTATTCAGATTCAGAGCATTGAAAATAACAATTGATTTATTCACACACTGTATTCAGATTCAGAGCATTGAAAATAGAACCACTTCTGCTAAAAATATAATTCATACTTTCCTTGTCATTATAAATTCTAACTTTTAAATTTCTGCAAATAAAATACCTTCAATTGCAATTTAAAATAGTTTGAAATATAAAGGTAATGCTGGAGAGAGCATATTGATGCTGGAGAGAGCATATTGACAATAATAATTGTTTATACAAAAAAATAAGCAAAAAAAGGAAATCCCTTCTTTCATCCTTACCCCTGGATCTGTTGGTGCCAATGCAAAAAAACAAAACAAAACAACAACCCAAAACAGTTGATCAGTTGCCCAACTAGATCTACAATAATTTATTATTCATATAGGCCATATGGCCCCAATATGATGAAATTGGTTTCTTATGGTTCATGCTTAGCCTAAGAATAAATTTTATTCTGGGCCTAGATGTAGAGATATCTGGCAGTAGTAGTAGTGGTGGTGGTATGGTAGTGGTGGACTTGTCTGATTAGTTAGACTTGGTAGATCTATAAGATCTTGATCTGGTTGTCTTGCAATCAAGTTCTATAGCTTAAATATTTGATAGTTCTATAACACTGACTAAATTAGATCTCAACTCTACTTCTATTTTGTGCTCTAATTTTGAAAGCATTTTTCTCTATCTCCTGCATCTTATGTAAAGAGCCTTAATATAAATCATTAAAAAATATTATAAAAGGTAGTTCAAAATTCAATATGTGTAATATTCAGCTGATTTTTTAATTTAGTTTTTAGAAACAAAAAAACCCCGGTAAAGTCAAAATAGAGACAAAATCCTTCCTGTTCCCAAACACATGTTTCAAAATCTCTTTTGAAAAGCAGGTCTTGCCAAATCTGCTCACTACACATACAGAGACGTAAAGAGAAAAAAAGAATGCTATATTATAGAGAGTTTAATGAGTGAATGAGGACCTGAGCGAATGTATTGTTTGCGTACACGGGTGTGCATGAAAGTCGGAGCATCCTTATTCGGAAATCTTACTGCATGACTGACTGTATTGTAGGGAATGTATGAATGATAACTTGATGGGTTTCCCTAGCGATAGGTGGTGCAATTGTTAGCAGTTCTTGTCATACGGTAATGGAAGTATTGTTCGTTATAATATGTTTTGGGGAGCGGGGAGGTAGTTGCATTGCGCACCAGATTGACAAAATATTCATAACGTTGAATGTGATCATTATCGAAAGAAGAAGAAGAAAGAGAAGAAAAAAATGAATTGAGGAGCTCACGTTTATTGCAAGTGTCACCATAGTAGCCGGTATGGCAAACACAGGTTATCTCCCCATCCATTGTTGCTGAGCATTCTCCGTGGATTCCACACACGGGCTTGTTGTCGGTAATCCCACAATGTTTGTCTTCGTGCGGACATCCATTCTTACCAGTGTTCAAGCCATCCACCCTACGATAGTGCAAGTTGTAGAGCTAAAGGAGACAGAAATATGAAAAAGAATGAAGAACTTCAAATTGCAATGGATATGCCTATAATTGAATGTATGAAAACGATGCTTGTGAAATAAAATTATCATACCTAACCCTTTCAAATTTTAAGTTTTCTGAGCATTTAATTAGGCATTCTAGGCTGCACTGTTTTTCTTATCTAGTGATATCCAGTTACGCTGAAAATCCACGTCAATGCCCAATACCAAAAACTTACCTCTTTGTTATGAATCAGGTTTCTCACACAACCGTTGAAGCCAGTGAGAGAAAGGCCCTCTAAGTGCTTGACATCCTCAAAGACCTTGACTCCACCCAGTTGCAGCAGTGTGTTGACATTCAGGTACATATTGACACCAGGGGTCTCACCCTTCACACGACAAGCTTTGTCGTCTTCAATTATTCCGCCATTTGAAGGCACAGCGGCAGCACATCGATCTATGACCATCTCCACTGACTGTACACGGGAGGGGTATAAATAATAAATAATTATTAAAACTCCATAGGTACACTGCACGTGAAAAAAAAAGGGCTGAACTTGGTGCCATATATGTGTCAGATGACAACATACATGTATATGTATTAATTTCTAAAAATCGGAGGCTGCATTACAACTATTGCTCAATTCCATAATTATGAAAATGTACGGATTACATATTACAATAGTCAATGACTGATCTAAACATGCTTTAACCTTGGGTTAAGCTGGTCCCACTAAAGTTTACTTGAAAACACATCTGACTTTTCATGAAAAAGCTAGACCTGCTTTATTTTACCTGCATGTCAGAACTGATGATAATAACATATCAACGGGGAACGAAACAATTTACTGGCTGGACCAAAACGGAGCTCTTTCAACCCCAACCATGATAACAATCAGATAATGAAGACAAACTGCAAAGCTAAGAATAATGGAAACATTGCCAGGAGTGAAAAGCCTGTCACCTTGCCAACTCGGTTGATGTCCAGGTGATGCCACTGTCCGTCACTCAACTTCTTGGGGATCAGCTGCGTGCCGGACTTGTCTTTGCCGTCCAGACGGAGTGTCAGGACACCGGTGCCGTGGTCAATCATGAGGACCGGGTAGCCTCCTTCCAGCTTCAAAAGGATGAAGTCCTGAGGACTCTAACAAACGAAAGAATTCATGATCATCAATACCACTGAGATACAGTATTCAGCATTATTAGTGTAATGGTGAAGATCATTATCATTATTGTTATTATCCTCCTCTGCTTCTCTTTCCCTCTTTAATATTTCTTCTTTTCTTCTCTTCTTCCACCATTCCTCTTCTTCCTTCTTCACCACCTCCTTCATTAACAATCATCATTAACGGTATTATTTAAGATTTATCGGCACCACAATGAACATTATCAGTCTACCTGTGAGGAGTCATCAAAAGAAGTCATGGGACCATTGTAGAGAATCACTCCGTCTTCCTTTTCTGTGACAAACTCGATGCTGGTCTGCGATTCTTCACACTGGAGGAGTGTCTTGTAAAATGCCACGCTGTTGCCATCAAAACTGTGCCGACGTTCCTGACAACGAGCCCCTGAGAACCCACTGGGACAGTTCTGGCAACTGGGTTGAAAAAAAGAAAAAAAAAAGGCCCGAACATTACAACAACTTAAAAAAATTAATTTGGTGGTAATAGAACCAAGATAACTCAACACCAAAAAACATTATTTAAAGTCTCTAAATTATAACTATACTGTTAGTAGATGTAAATGGGATGCCTTCAATGGGAAGGAAAATAATTATATGAGCTTTTATATAGCGCAATATCCACTAAATGTGCTCAAAGAGCTTTACAAGGGGTCCTCAGCCAATAGCAACAAAGAACACATAAGGCAGAATATGCAGTCAATAGGCGCAATAAATTCTTCTTCGAACAGAGATAACCCTGTTTTATGGTCAGGTACTCATTACACCTGAATGGGGTGAGGAAAATGTGGTATATATGGAAAACCAGGAGCCTGCAGCGTAACTAGAAACCGCAATCTTTCAATTATGAGCCTAGCATCTGACCGTTAGACCATACTGCCTATAAGCAAAACTTGTTCAGGGTATCCTTGTATAAGAAACAGGAAAAAGGAATTTCAAGGAATGAGCTCGGTAGGACCATCTTGTTCTGAAAACACTTTATCCAAAGCTTTTCCATCTCATTTATAAAATACAACGATCAATTTGATTGTGCAACAGGGAGCCTGCATTTACTATTTTAAGGTTCACTATTCGGAGCTTTACCCCATCTCACTGCATGACCAAACTGCAGGGTAGTATCATAAATTGGTTGTTTTTTTGTTGTTTTTTTTTAAGAAGATCTTTTTCTTTTATATTTTGGAACAGTTTGGACCTTAACCATGAGTGGATAAAGTCAGAATATTGTTGATGATGCCAAAATAAAAGCCGTTAGAGATTCTGAAAAGCAATGGCAGTAAAGGGCTGTTATCCTCTGGCTCCAAGACTTTAGTGTGCATTTCAGTAAGTGGCTATTCTGACAACGTAAGGATTTCTCTCTACCTCATAACCTCATACCTCCCCCATTCCCTCTCTACCGCCCCCATCCCCTCTCTTGTCAAGCTCCCCTGGAAACCCTTTTCCCAATCATGAAGAGAACTGGGTGCCCTAGACACCGCTATCAAGCGTTTGTGTGTGAATGCCTTAACAATTCATCAATCACGATGCCAACAGACATCCTGAATTTTAATCAGTGGCTTTCATGGAACAATGTTACTTATGTATTCTTCTTCTTCAAGTACCAGGTCTGAAGCAGACATCGGTGATCATGGCACGCCATTTACTTCTATCCTCAGATAATCTCAAAAAGCTCATATTGTTTTCATTACTCTTTGTTTTAGGTGTATATGGTGAGTTAAAAAAACCCAACCCAACTGCAAAGACGTTGAGAAAAATCTGTACCCAAAAAGATGTTACCTGAGGGTTCCCCAGCTGTCCTTGTGGCAAGTGCCACCATTGTAGCAATATTCTCCGGAGCATTCGTTGGACGGTGGGAAGTTGTCCGCCTGGCATCCCTGAGTAGCCACCAAAAACGCTTTCACACCAACATAACTAGTACCATTGGCATTGATTGTCACCGGCCTGCCAGTTATATTCAGTTTGTTGAAGCAGCCACCTTCGAAAATCTCATCCTGGCATTCGTCAACTGGTATGGACATCACGGAGATTCCAAGATTTTCAAACTGATGAGACAAAAGGGAGATAAAATCAAACAGGTGAAAAACAATTATCATTGAAAGCAATTACTGAGAGATAGAAAATGATTTTCTTAAAAATTCCAAAATCAATGTGTAAAAGGTTTGAATGTTATCCTGTGATAAATAAGAAAAAAAAAAAGGAAGACGGAAAATTACAAGGAGTTTAGGAGACTTTCTTCCTACCAATTACAATATCATCCTAAACAAAAGAGAGAAAATGTCTATTAATTGAAAAGATGACTTTGTCTCAACATAAGGTGAACAATATATTTTCTCAAAGTCAAAAAAAGGTGTCTGTCCAGATGTGAAAAAAATACTTTCTTTGCATAAAGAACAAATTTGTCTCAATGTAAAGAGAGAAAAAAAAAAGATTTTCTCAATATTCCTGAAAGGCATTGATGGTCTAAATATGAAACAAATATTATCTCAACATCAAGCTCGACAGTCTAAAGGAGACAATGCTCTTAATGTGGGAAAAAACACCAGCATAAAAAGACACATTATTTCAATTAGAAGAAACAAAGAACCTTTTAAGAAACGTAAAGAAAGGCATTTGCGAGAATGTGGAAACAAGTTCTCATATACTGCATCTTAATACAAGAAGAAAACAATTTCCAACTGGTGAAAAGGGGAAGAGGTTGGATTTATCGGGTTGATGCTTTTGTAGAGTGTATATCTTTGTTGTCATATTCGAGTGCCAGTTGGTTTGGTTTTTCGGGGTTGCTTTTTTTTTTTCAGGATTTCATCCTTTACCGATTGATTTTCTCCTTTTTATTAATTTTTATTTTGTGTATCGTTTGCTTATGTTTTTTTTTTTGTTTTTTTTTATATATGCCTAAGGCTCCCTCTCTCTTGAACTCACTTCAGCTTTGTTCATGATGATGACATTATCAACTTCAGCCGGGGTGAGGTATGGAGAACCATGGGCTGCATAGCGCACTTCCAGGTAGCCATCACCATCGCGTAAGGTGGTGATTTCAATGTTTTCCACACCTGGGTAGCGTAGTTTGGTGGCCATTAGAGCACGGAACTTGGTGTATAAGCTATCGGCTTCCACGCCTGAAGTTGGGTTTTCTGAGACTTGGATGAATTCAGCAGCAGTGATTCCTATCAAAGAAAAGAGAGTAGATGAAAAGAAAAAAAAAATATACATGATCATACTGATGGTATTGGGATGGTACTAGTGCCAATATTGAAGTGTTTGTGGTATGAAATGGTGGTGTAGAAGAAATAATAGCAGAAGCAGCAGTTGTTAACCAGTTTTGTATATTTACATGTATTAGCATCCTTTTTAAGATAATAATTATTACAATCATTGTCATTATCATCACCATCATCTCCTCCTCTTCCTTGTCTCCTCCTCGTCCTTCTTCTTGTTAATATTATAATTAACATCATTATCACCATTATTCTTTTTATGATTATGATATTAGCACCACTGTTATTTTTATTTATATTATTATCTACTTCTTATAATTATGATGATGATCATTATCATTATTATCAATAAACTCATCCATCCTCAGACATAAAGAAATGATTATCAATTTTCAGCAAAGTTACCAAGAAACCATCCTACAAAAGTCAAACATTCCAGCTCACCTGTCAGCCGTACAGAACCGGACTTCATGACAGCCTCTTCGGTCAATTCCTTCACTGTCACAGAAACAGTGCTGATGACTGTCTTATCAAACACCTTATCATACACTTCAACTTGGAAGTTATAAGGGTCTTCTCCATAATTGGCCTTCACCCCTTTCGCCATAGTAATGTCTCCAGTGCCTTCGTCAATTCTTAAGGGAAAAATGGTGTGAATTCAATAAAAAAATTAAACTGAACTTTATTTTTGACTTTTTGTCTTCTCCACAAACATAATTATTTCTGTCTGCACATATGACACTAAAATACATAAGAGAAGCATAAATTGTTTATTTTTTAATATTAGGAAGTAAGAGGTTGTTGAAAAGCTAATAGTATTTGAAAAAAGATTTTTAAAAAAGACACAAAAAATCCTAAAAGAATCTAGAGCCACCAGACTATACCAGGTCTATACGTATTTTGTCAGGGTAAAGACTTACTGCACACCTCTCTATGTCACAGTATTTCTGACAAATTCAAGAAAGAGTATTGTTTCAAACTTTAATGTTAATTAAATAAACGATTCTCAGGTAAGTCATGTGACCATGAGCTGATACATACAAGAATGAAGTTCGAAGGTTGGCTGGGTTTTTGAATTTAAAGGTCTTGTCCGGTAGATCCCAGTCATCCTGATCCTTCACGTAGACACGGCCAATGACAAATGCACCAAACAGACCTGAAAATACAATGTACTGACGTATTGACGATTACTGTCCAAAAAATATTATTTGCCCTTTCTATACACCAGCATCTATTATTCTTATTGTGAAAACCATTTTGATTTGCTTCTTTACTAAGCAGCTACATCAACCAATGTTACCAAAACATTTTGTTTGATTTGTTTTCTCTTTCATGCAGCTACATTAAATAAATTTGATTTGTTTTCATTTCTAAATATTCAACATCTACCATTAAAAAAGATGTGTACCTGGCTCTTACAGCCCACAACAGGTTGCCTGTATCTAAACTACCAATGCCCTGACCTCATGTAGAACAAGAATAAGGATTTTGACAAGCAGAGGAAAAAGGGAGGGGGGATGGGGGGGATAAAAGCAGCAGCAAACAACCAAATCATCCTACCTTCGTAGTTCTGGACAAAAATATCCTGGTGTCCTGGGAAAGGCTCATTGTCATTGACGTCACCTATGGTGATGGTCAGGGTGTTTGTGCCCGTCTGGGATTCCGGGCTGCCAGTCCCACGCATGTCCCACATGACGATAGGCAGATAGTACTCCTTCTTCTCCTCCCTGTCAAACACACTTGAGGTGGTGATGACAGCCGTGCCCCTGCCTTCGTCGTGGTCTATAAAATGCATGAGAAGAAATTAGATCAGATCAACAGCATAAAAGGAATCCAATTACATTTGTTGGCTAAATGAGAAAAAGCCCACCCCAAGCAAAAAAAACCAACAAAACAAAACAAAAAAAAACAACAAATGAATTCATATATAAATTTCCAACCTGGTTCAAACTTGAAATTAAACAGTGAGCAGGCGTCAACGTCGCATGGGTCTGGCAAGGCAAAGCCAAAATCAGGGCCATAAATTTGAGAGTCCAGATCTTTCGCAAAGATCTCTTCGACCTGAAAATAAAATTAAAATAAAAAAAAAAAGCTAGTGGTTTCATCTTAATACAGACTCTTTTCTATTTCTCACTGGACAAAAACAATCAAATTAAATTTCTCTCTAAAACTGAACTAGGTCTAGAAAAGCTTCCCAAACATCATTGCGTGTTATGTGCTCTAGGCTGTGAAAGGTTGAAAAACAATCTGCTGAGCTGTGTAGCTAAAATCACTTCCAATCCAAACAAAGTTTAGTGCATGATTGGCAAAATCTATGACAGTTGTAATGATAAACTGAATTCTAGAATCTCGTTTGTTGGCCATCAGATGACAGCACAGTGTAAACTTCTATTAAAAACTGAACTTACACTTTTTATGATTGCCTTGGATGAGAGCAATAAAGCTTATCAATGCAGTGCTTACTAATCTACCAGTTGATATCTTGAATTGGTTTTATAAATAATACATGACTTATAGCTATAAGAACACTTTGTCTATAAGAACATTGCATTCCCTGATTTTTAGAGTTCTTGTAATCCGCAACCACTATATGTAATACATCAACAACAACAAAAACACAAATGACAAAAGCCATCCCACAAAGCTTACAAAAATAGGAAAAGGACCATCTTTCTGGTTCTCATCCACCACTGGCCTATAGTCTTTGAGGAAAATGGGGTAATTGTCGTTGATGTCCAAGACAACAATCTCAAGAGTTGCCATTCCTGTTCTGCGTGGGTCACCTGCAATTAAACGCCATTCCAGAAATTGTAATTGTATCTAAGAATTCCATAAAACAATAATATTACATGTTTTATCATATCTATGATAAGTATTAAGATCTTATCAAAAATATGTGTACAGAAGACATCCATCCAAACTGGTGAAAAAAACAAAATGTTAACCACATTTATATTATGGCCTCTTTTCAGTCATATATTTTCAGTAAAAGTGAGATCTTGGTGCCTTCAAGTACAGTATTTATCCAAAGTAAGAAATAAAACAACCAAAACAAAAATAATATTCAAATATTGTAAAGCATTAAATGGATCAATTTAAAAAGGATTTGACTTGTGCCATTGGTTTGTCTACGACCAATTCCACCACCAAGTGAGGGTTTCCTGGGGTTCGGACAAAACTTAAAGTTACTCCAATAGCCCTTAATTTTCAACCAATTTTTAAAATGGTACTGGTATTGACATCTGTACTGGAACTATGCCCCACGACTAGAAAGGCGAGACGACACAAAATAACATTTTTCTTGTATTTTATGTTTAACTCTTAGCTGTTCCATGCTTTTCTCCCTTTTCAAAAATTGTGAAGACCTTGTATTTTGTTTTCTTCAATAATTTGTAACTGAGGGCAATAAGATTGTTATATGACCCC
>JBCJKE010119089.1:0-10916 GCA_039654525.1 Melibe bucephala
CTTTGCTTTTATATACGTATGAACAAATCTGTCCAAAAGAGTGTTGTTTGCATGTCTTCATGTATGTCTGCTTGTCCGTCTATTCTACGATTATGGAACAGACGGAAAGGGGTTGTGGTGCCCATCCAACCCTCACCCATCAATACACTCTTCAGAGCGGAACACAAAGTCAATAATGAATTAATAATAGATCTATATATCGTTTTTACAAACTGGCGTTTGGGGCACAAGAGCAGCGATTGGGAAGTTAAGGTAGCACAAAGAGAAGAAGGAGTTGGTAAGATGGCTGTGCAAATGAATGGATTGTGTGGAATGGATCGGTATGTTGTCTTGGGAAGTATATTTTTCATTTTTTGCAAATTTACACAGTTGTATAATATAATCTGCTAATAAATAGGGATGCTAAAACACACGTTCTTAAACTAGGTTGAGAACAATTAGAGCAAGTTAAAAGTTACAAGTATCTAGGAGTAATGCTTAACTCTGAGGGTCAACTAAGAGAAGAAATCAGCCAGAGAATCATAAGGTAAAGGTTGTTTATCATCGTCTAGAAAGGGCTTTCTCGAGTAAAAGAGAATTGTTGACAAAAATCAAAATGGCAGTTTACAACACAGTTTTCTTTCCCACTCACCTTTATGGCAGTGAAACCGGGACCTTAGACGGAAGGGAATATAGCAGAGTACAAGTACGAGCAGCTGAAATGAAATATCTAAGAAGGGTCGTGTGGAAAACTAAAAGAGACAGAGTCAGAAATGCAATAATAAGAGACCAGACTAAAGTAAAGGACATAAAAACTAAAATAGAAATTATAAATCAGCTTAAATGATTTGGATATGTCAACAGAATGAATAATGGCAGAATAGCTAAATCAGTATACTGTACTAAAACGCAAGGCAAGAGACCAAAAGGCAGAACTCAGAAAGTGGGAGGAAGGCATAAACGATGCTATAAAGAATAGAAATCTATCACTCAAATGAGAAAAAAGAAAGCATCAGAAAAGGGAAGGCAAGAGAAAAATCTTTGCGGGAACTTAAACGCCGAGCACCGAAAGCTAAAATGGATATCGGCAAAGAAATTGACGGTTATATGTTATATATTTATACAAAATAGTTAATGTTAAAAGCTCTCAATGATTTTTTTAATTTTTTTTATAATGATGATATAAAATTGTATTCATACATGACATTGGGATGATTGTGATAATATTAATATGGATTTGTTTATCAATCCCCAGCATATCAACAGTGGAGGAAGCGTAATTGCATCTTTCCAACAAACGCTTTGGACGGTTGTACCAATGTGCTCTGGTGCAGTCAGACAAAAAACTTTGGGTATGCAATCTCGGTCTTATTTTAGTTTTATTTTAGACAAAAAAGATTGTGTGATTTTACAAAGAAAATATGAAAGATATACTCATGCATTATTCAAATTTTCCACATTTCATAGGACCAACCAAGAGGAAGTATCATTTTATTTCACGATTACATCTTAAATAAGGTTGCTTTCTGCCATGTTCCATCACTATCCAATTCTCTGCTTTAATTTTTTTTTTTTAGTTTTTAAACAAGGATTTTTTATTTTATTGTTTGGTAAGATCACTTACAAAATCACATCGGATCATAAAAAAGTCTGATGAAGGCAGTTTACAATGAAACCAACTACGTTCAAGTGGACTGAATGTCTAGAGACATTTGATACTGAAGATTGCAATACATATCACACTGATCTGATGCATAAGATATGCCGATTTTTTTTACTGAAATTAACTTGATACTAATATTGACTTGATACTGATGTTGACTTAATTCTGATATTGAATTGATACAGATGTTGACTTAATTCTGGTTTTTGATGATACTGATATTGGGTTGATTCTGGTATTGAGATAAACCAAGCCTATTATCTGTGCTCATACGACATACTAGCATTGTAATGAACATGAAAGATACGAAATCACACACCTGCCAACAATTCAAATTTAAAAAATGCAATGTAACCATTTGAAATGATCTTGCTGGTAGGGATTATGCTTCTTTCAAAAAGCTCAAACTGATTTTCAACTACAGTATTATTTCTTATAACGTTTTACCCTGGGATACACGTATATGTATTCATGGCTTCTTTTTAATCCACCTTCCCTCTCCCCTAATCCACAGGATATGTCTTCGGTGGCGATGTACTCAGACTTTTCCATGGCCACATGGATGAATGCCTTACAATACCTGAAGCCGGCAGTGAAAATGAATTCCAGTAAGATTTTATGCAGTAATTTTAGTACCAATCTTGTATTTTATTTTATGAAGATCAAAAATATTATACTAAAAGCGAGATAATTATTAGGACTATTCAACAAGAATATTTTGACATCATGTCGTTAGTATGCTTACTGTATTGCTATTATTTATATGTTTCCCCCTTAAAACGTTTAAGATATGTCCCATACTTATTGATTGATTGACCTATGATCTATCTATTGACTTCCTAATTTTTCTTTACGCCGACAGCTGTGTGATGTATGAAACAGGAGCTGTTTGCAGTCATGCTCGTTCACTTTGGCGCCTGGAACACATTAGAACAAAGTACGCACTCTATTCCACACCTTTAATTCATGCTTTTTTAAAAAATGATTTCTTCTTGAAAACAGTCAACAATATAGTGTGAAACTATTCACATTTTAATCAACCTGTATAAAAGAAATAATTCTTATCTGAAGAGTTGACGAATGTCTTGAATTTTCAACCTAAAAGATGTATGCTATGCAGCGTTTAATCTAAATCCAAAATATTGGCGCATAAAATCTAAACACAAAATGGAAATGATTAATATACAGGACTCATATCTTTGAAATGAGTTTTTAACCATTTGTGGAAATCAATAAAATAATTCCTTTGGCAGATGGGCAGGTGCTTTCATGGGTTGGGGCCAGCAATGCCGAATTCGACATGTCACCTCCGGCAGATACCTGGCAGCCTTGCCAGACAACCAAGTCATGACAGTACACAGACAAAAATCAGACGAAGCCTCAACGGCATTCAACTTGCTGTTGTCAAAAGTAAGGAAAATAAAGTCACGCAATATGTATCGTGTTTGACAATGGTTTCCATTATATATTATATATCATTTTACTAGTGTAAAGGGGAGAATCTTAGAATTCATTTTTCAATTACAAACTGAATTCGAATTTATCGTTTTTGCAATAACACCAGTATAAAGATTATTACCAAACATGAAGAAAATGATTTGAATCCCATTCTCCTCTCCCACCCTACACACCAAGCTTACCTAAAAGCTGATCAGATGACAACTGTATGTTACTGATCTACGATATTTGGTTTGTTGGCGTCCACAATTTTTATTGACGACTTTTAAACTGTGGTAAAGAGCTTACAGTTGAATGGGGAATTCATTGCGAATTCATTGTCTTCACTCACATTTTTAACAACGTTGATACTCATTAATGCTTAAACTTCAGGAAACATTTTGAAAAGGTTTTGACCCCCCCCCCCCCCAAAAAAAAAAAAAAAAAAAATAAATTTGAGCTTGAAAATCTCTCAAAGGCTATTCCATTTATCATAGACTCCACTACTGTCGTAGCAATTTACGGGTAGTCATTTACAATGTATATCTTTTGTATCCCTCCACAACAGGATGAAAAGAAGCAATCTGATGCAAGAGAAGACGAAGGCATGGGCATGGCGGACATGAAATATGGAGACTCCATGGTCTACATCCAGCACAACGCAACAGGACTATGGCTGTCCTACCAGACATTTGAAACCAAGAAAAGGGGTGTTGGTCGGGTGGAAGAGAAAAAGGTAAGAAGCAAAAAAACTAAGTAAATTAGATGAGATTGTTCTTCGAGAAGGCAGAGACAGAAAGACTGCTGCCATAATAAAAATAAAGGACTGTTTATAGGGGGTCAGTAAGAAGGATATTTGAATGGTGTATTGCAGATTGCACACAGAGTAACAGCAGAAACAGAGAAAGGGGGAGGAGGAGGAGAAGGAGGAAGAGGAGGAGGAGGAGAAGAAGAAGGAAGAGGAAGAGGAGGAGGAATAGGAGTATGAGGAAGAGGAGGAGGAGGAGGAGGAGGAGGAGGATGACAATGTCGTATATTTCCATTGTCTTCTTTAAACAACAAGGCATTAATGTCATTTTTTTTGTTCCAAAACCAATTCAGGCAATCATGCTTGTTGAAGGCCACATGGACGATGGGTTTACTTTTTCAAGAGCCCAAGAGGAGGAGTCCAGATCCGCCCGTGTCATACGCAAATGCCAGAGTTTATTTAACAGGTTTACAAAGTAGGTGTTGTGTGTAGTTTGCCTGCTCCTTACCCACCATTAACTTTATTTTTATCACCCACTACCTTGCAATAACATAAATCACCAAGCCAGTTTTATTATCTTTCTCAATGAGATAAGGAGATATGTCAGATAGAAGCTTTCAATTATTTATGTTTCCAAAATAGTAGAAAGGTCCCACCTGTAACATTAGGACTATAATATTGGCAGTGATAAAAGAATCTTTTAGAGCAAAACTGTATTTGATCTTAAGCGCTGAACCTCTCATTCAAGTTTGTAGTAAGACGAGATGAATTTATGTCCATGTGGGCATGAATGATTAGGTTAACTTTGCTAATGCAAGTAAAAGAAACTTTTTGGCACATTTAACTACTACTATATATATGTAGTTGTTAATTATTGAAAATAAAACGTTTTCCTTAAGTTACAATGTTGTGGCAACGTTTTGTTCAAGATCTTTAAGGAGAACACTGCAAATATATGTGTATTTGCAAGACTTATGATAAGAATAAACTGAGATGCAAGTGAGATGTTCTTTCCCTCTAGCATTTATTACTGCTGAAACATAATTGTTACCTGAATCTGGTTAAACTTAAAACTTGCTTTACTTTATCACATTCTGATACACGTTACTGGGATGGACATACTAGTGGGTTTTTTCATTGTATATTAAAATAATTCTTTTTCTGTTTGGATATAAAATGACTGAAGATTTATCAGCAAACGTATTTCAGATCAAGGTATGAAAATGTTGTAGATGCATGAAGTAGAAATATTGATACATGTATTCCTTGATACAGAAGTATTGTAAGGATAGTAACATAGAGAGTGTAGATACTGGTGTCAAATATACATTTACTGGTATAATTATTCGTCTTGAAAATAACTAATAGCCAGTAGATAGCATTCATTTAAAAATATTCTACATGTATAACCCATAACCCTTGCTGGTAGCCTCATAAAAATCCTTTTCTAACTTAATTTTCTAGCGGCTTTCCAGAACTAAGTCAATTCATCTCATCTTGTTTCCATTTTATATAACCTCAAATGCTTCTAGCTATCTTATTGAATTTTTTTCAAATTGTAACGCATATTAATAGCTGTGAAACAATAATTGGATAACAGGGCAATTAAGATTGCTATCATATAATGCCACTTATGCTTTGCTTTTTAATCTGCAAAAGTCATTATTTCAATGGAAACATCTCGGCAGCTGTGCAGTTAAAATACTATTTCTGTTTTTTTTTCTTAATCGTTATACCAACATTAACAGTTGCAGTGATGGTGCCATGGAACAAGTTGTCTTTTACTTACCACTGAATTGAAACCCCAAAACTTTATGTAGGCTTCTAAATGATTTCCTTTCATCTCTCAATTTGCTTTAGTGAATAAAATCTGTTCCAGAAAATAATGAACATTCTGACTACTGTCGCCTTAGCTTTTGTATGGTATAGAATACAGTTTAAATCAATGGCTTTAGAAGCATCATCTAGAGAATGCATGGATATTACCCTTCCCCTTCCCAACCTCAGCATCACCCCATATTTATTATTCCGCCATGTTTTAAATAAAAGTCCATCTATCAATGTTGGAAAGAATCTGTTTCATTTTCTTCCAGTCCATCAAAATAATTAAATTTCTTTCATCACACGATTGTTGTTTTTGGGTTTTTTTTCATTTTTGTTTTAGGATTGGGTTTGGTTTTTTTTTGTCTGTTGTTTTATTTTTACATTGCACCTTCTGTATTGCACTGAAAATGAAACAAAAAATTGGATTCTGGGATGAATTTGGAAAAATTAGTAGTTGCAGCCTTGTCACCAATATTTTATACCCTAAACGGTTAAATATGAATATGTGGAGATTATGATATGTAACTGTTTCCCAAAGAAGAAATTGAACAATCCAAAGTTATTCCACTCTGACACTGCAGCATTTAATTGATCAGTTGTCAATTCAAATGAAATAGAACATTTAGCATTTTCCTCTTTAACTCAAAATTTTCTTGCACTGCATCATTTAAATATTTGATGAGGTAATTGCTATTTTATAGGAAGATATTGACATTTACACAATAAATATAATTCATTCTCAAACACCAGAGCTCTTGAGTCACTAAAAACAGAAGGAAGAAACAGTCCCGCCTGGTCAAGAATCAGCCTGTCGGAAGTCATCAAGTGTTTGGAGGATCTCATTGATTATTTTGCTCAGCCAGGAGAAGATGAAGGTGATTATGTCATCCTCTATGACTTAAAAAAATTCTTATCTTAAATCTTATCCTTCATTCTTTTTTGTATTTCTTAACTAAGGACAAATTGATTTTTGAACAATGTTGATGTGACACAAAACACCTGTTGAAAGATGGTGGCATCATTATTTATTTAACTTTCTGTTAGTATTGTTCATTAGAACATTTATATCATAAGTAGTTGTCTTTTAAGACTACATGATGTTGCATAATAATGCACTAAAATTAATAATGTTTAGACATTTTGTGATTAACTGTAAAAAAAATAATCAGTATCAAAACTTTTTTTCTTCTATGTAAAGAGAACCAATATGAATAGGAGTCGAAGACTAATAATCAAGTGTAAAAGAAAGGGTTTTTCAAGAAAATAAAGTCGAAATTAAATTTTGCTTTCAAATCTGCATTTATTATTCATATCATTTTTATCATGCAGAACATGAAGAGAAACAAAATAAACTGAAAGCCCTTCGCAACAGGCAAGACCTATTTCAGGAAGAGGTAAGTCTGATTTTTATGTGTATGGATAATGTTAAGAATAAATGCATCTTTAAGCATTAAATGTGTGTTGACAGATGCTAATTTAGGATATTAATACAACACAAATCAACATCAATAGTGTAGTATTGAGGACATTAGCGAATGGATAGCAATTTTTATAATATTAGTTAAGATCTCCACCCCCCTCACCCTTTGCCAATTGAAAGGAATTCAAATACTTATTTGTCATTCAAAGCACCAAAGATTGGAGCAATCTGAAAAAAAATTCATTCTATTAATCCGAAGGAAAATTTTTCTTTTGGTTTTTAATAGAAAACCGAGTGTCAGCCATTAGAATAGCATCACAAAGAGAAGGTAATTTGTGTTAAAAACACAAAAAAGGATTAAATCACAGTGTCCCCAACAGGACTCAAACCCAAGACCTTTCAGTTAGATGTCCAAAGCGTTGCCGCTGAACTATCAACAAAACCACTGATTTAGTCCCACCAGGAATCTCTCATTGCCATTGTATTAAAACACAATAGGGATACTACAACGAAATCCTATAGTATAGATCCTACAGACCATAAGTTGATGAACACAAACCGTTCTCAATACTTTCATTAAAACCTTCATTCCTTTCTCCTAAATTGATCTACATTTTACTTTGATCTCAAATCCATCCAATGTATTCTTTCTTTCATCAGGGTATGATTGCACTCATTCTAGAAACTATTGACAAATTCAGCTCCTACAAAAGCCGTCGTCAGTTTGCTCACTATGCTGGGGAAGAAGCAGCAGGGAAATGGGATGACATTTCCAGTTACCTTTACTTGCTCTTGGGTATGTGATGAAGTTTAATAGAATATCTCCATAATATAAAAGTATTGAATTAGCATGGCACTTTATGATTTTGAATGAATCATAATGGACTATGACATAGGATAGACATAGATTGACATCACTTGATATGCTATTTCTTAAAATCATACATTTATTCTTATTCTTTTTGACATATTTACAGTACTCTAATAATATACTTTGATATTGGCTAATATACAAATAAAATAAATCATGTGTATAAGATAGTATTTCAATATGATGACTTAAAAACAATTGTTTACAGTGTTTAAATAAGTGGTGTAAATATACTTTATCATGAGTTAACCTAGAATAATTTGTTTTGTATATGATTGGCATGAATAGATCTACCAGCAAAAATGTTATTTAAGACATTGGATATTTTATCTGCATGATTACTGACTAAACACAGTGATACATGATTTTAAATCCATAATCTTCCCCCACAGCTGCCATGATCCGTGGAAACCGGGCCAACTGTGCCCAGTTTGCTCAGTCCTACCGTCTAGACTGGCTGGTCAACCGGCTGGAGAGTCAACAGTCTTCCAAAGGTATTGGTCCTTAAAAATCAATATCTCCCAACTGGCCCTTATGCCTTGGTCAAGCCATTCGAAGTCCCCTAGCAGATTAGCTAATATAAAATCAATAAGTCAATTTCTGAGAGGAAAAGTATATACTGAGGAGAAAAACACTGGGGATTATATGTTTATCTAATGTAAACAGAATCTAGTGACAGCATGAAACACCTTTTCTATTTTTTTTCATTTCCTTTTTCTTAAAGGATTTAATGAACTAATGCATCCCTTCATTGGTAGCCCAAGCTATTAAAAGACTTAATGAATCACCCATTTTGTTTCAACAAGTGAAGATACAAAAGTAAATCAAATAAAGATTGCAAAAGAAGACATTTTAAAAGGGGTGTATGTATTACCGAATAAACTGACAATTTTGTTCTACAATTTTTGTACAGTAATAAATTCCATAATCTTCAATCGTATATCATGAGCAAGAACTACCAAGAGTGTTAGCAAATATGAAGACAAAGTTATTGACTTCATCGGACATAACAATATCAATGTTGATGAAACACAATCAGTCTTTTATAAACACCAACTGAAAGTAATTGTGGACAAACAGAGAAGATGACATTCTTAAGATGTGAAAATAGCTGGAAGAAGGCAAAGAAAGTGGTTTCCTTAATCAGGGACAAAGAAGAAATAGAAAGAAGAATATATCTTTCACCAGCTGCTCTGACCAAAATTACCACCATTTAGATCAATAAAAACAAACTAATGCTAAAAACAAAAGTGAAAGTATATACATATATTTAGATACCAAGTAAAATGTATAAGGCTGTAGTATTTGGACCCTTATGCAAAGAGGAGAAGAGAAGTTTACTGCATGTCACAGGAATTAACTGAGAGAAAAGAATCCTATTACCATATCAAATAAGTCTATATGCAAGAAGTGCGATGAAAAACCACTCTCACTCCTAATTATAAAATCTCGGTGGTGCCCATTTGGACATAATATTTAAAAACACAAAGATGTGCTTGCTAACATAGCAACATGACCATGTTTTAGACAGTAAATGAGCAAGAAATTCTGAGGAAAACAAATAACAAGACTACCTACAGTAATCAAAAGGGATCTGTCTCATCTTCTAAATGCAATGAAACTACAATCAATAGTTAATCCTGAACACTTAACCAGCTTGGCACAAGACAGAAAAATGGGGCAGCCCTTTTCAACGAGGATCAGGGAAGCAGCTGAAGCAGTGCACTGTTCTGGATTGCAATAAAGATTTAAATGAAGTTATAACAATAAATCCTATTTATAAATTATCTGAATTGTTTTAAATAAGACAGATACATTCTGTCTATTTTTCTTTTGGCCCACATACAAAGGACATGTATATCCTATTGAAAAAAAAATTGCCACCTATGTTAAATGTGTTGTTTTTTTTTTTTTTTGCATTAGGTGTGCTGGATGTCCTCCACTGTGTCCTCATTGACAGTCCTGAAGCCTTGAACATGATCAAAGAAAAACACATAATCACCATCATCTCTCTCATTGATAAACATGGGAGGGATCCAAAGGTACAATTTGTTTTTGTTTTTTGTTTTTGCTTTGCTGTTGTTTTGTTTTGTTGTTGTTGGTTTTTTTGTGTGTGTAATTTTGGCACATCTGTCTTGGCACAGATTTTCTTTTCTTTGTGGAACTCTCCACAGATTTACCTGCTATGATGAAAAAAAACACCTAACAAAACAAAACAACAACAATTAAAAAAAGTAACAAAAAAGTAAACCCAAAAACAATCAAAAGCAAAAAGAAAACAGAACAAAACAAAGAAATAAATAAAAAACAGAAATAAATACTCAATCCCTTCCCCTCTAAAAATAAAAGCCAAAGCAAAACAAAACAAAATTAAAAACAAAACAAACAAACCCAAAACCAACATAAAAAACAACAAATGCTTAAAGTAAACCCTTAAAAAAAGTAAAGTAAAAAATAAAGAAACCATCAAAAAGGATAATAAAACATATGCCAAAGAATGTATAATGAAGGATGAATAAAAATTGGATATATAATGTTTTTTTGTTATTGTTTTTCTTAAACAGGTTCTTGATGTCTTGAAGTCTCTTTGTGTTGGAAACAATGTAGCAGTCAGAACAAATCAAAACTTGATTTGTGACAATCTTCTGCCAGGGAGAGACCTTCTCTTGCAGACAAAACTAGTGGATCATATCATAAGGCAAGCTGAATTGAATTTGGAGAAATGGTTCATTTGTTTGAAATAAAGAGAATTTAAATCATCCTAAATCCAAATAATTGGACATTCAGTTGAATCTGCTTATTACAAATCTGGTTCGAAATTGAAGATTAATCCAAATCTTTTTTTTCAAAAACAGATTTTTTTTCATAATAATGATAATAATAATAATAATGATGATGATGATGATGATAATGATGATGATGATGATGATGATGAAGATAATAATAATAATGATAATAATGATAATAATAATAA
>JBCJKE010119200.1:0-10916 GCA_039654525.1 Melibe bucephala
ACACACACACACATATATACATATATATATACATATATATATATATAATATATATTATAAAAAAGTTTTGGATAATCCTTGAGAACATTGTATGATATGAATAATGGTACAATTGACATTGTCTGGACTTATTAATGAGTTGGTCAGCTATTAGACCTTTTAAGATATGGCTTAGGAGCATGGATAGCTCAGTTGATTGGACACTCAACCGCCGAGCCAAAGGTCCTGGGTTCAACAACTAGCCATGCAAGCTTGAATTTGAAGTCGGAGATGTTGAGTATTTTTTGGTTGTTTTTTTTTTTTTTTTTGTCCTGCCTTCTAGTCTTGTGTTATGCAGAACAAATGAGTGCCTAGTTCTATCAGAGACTTAAAAAAAACAACAACCAACAAACAAGCCCCTCAGTGATTAATCAAAAAGAGCAGGTAATATCTGCCACCACCCTGGCAAAATTCAAGTCGTACCGAAAAGGCCAATCAGTGTCATGCCACCTCTAAAACGTCTTGTAATTCAGATATTGATCTGCTATTTTACTAAGAATTCAGGTAAGTAGAAAAGGAAAAAATCAAGGGGGAAAGGAGTGTGCTTGTACTTCCACATTGTCCTTACAATGTCAGTAGAGCATCACATTTTCTTTTAAATAACTTTGAATCTCTTTTGACAATATATGACTGGAGAGCAATGGATTCTCTCTTGAATCACTCTTATTCTTTTCTGACAGAATATGATGGAAGAACTACAGAAGAAGCATCTGGAAGAGCTCCAGGCCCAAATGGTGGCCCACAAGTCAGCCATCAGCCATGCTACCCAGATGGAGAAAAAACAGAAAGAACAGGAACTTGCTGAACTGAAAGCCAAGCATCAGGAAGATCTTGGTTGGTTGAAATTTCAATTCCTTATGTATTTTATTGGTAAAATCATATTTATCTTTGAAGCTATTGAGTTGAAAGTAAAATTTTGAATCATATAATTATTTTTCACTTTTTCATATTGCATTCTTTTCTAAAATATTTTAAGGTACTATATAGAAAAGAAATCAAATATCATAGTGAGCACAAGGAAATACGTTATTCTTTTTTAAAATAATGTTTAATGAATTTTTAAAAAATAACTCCCTAAAAACAAAACAAAAACAAAACAAACAAAAAAACAACAACAACAACAACAAAGAAACCACACAACGATAAACCAAAACAACAAAAAATACCCCCAAAAATAAAATTAAAAAATCCAACAAAAAGTAAAAACATAATATCTTTTCTTTCAATTCCATTTTTGTCTTGCTAATACTTAAGAGTACAGAAGGTGTTTCTTCTCAACTTGTGAAATTACAACAACAACAAAAATGATGTGATACTTTTATTTTGAAGGAGGCAGGAAAACAATTCCTGTCACTTGCAACAGAAACCTTTCCAATTATGTTGCTCCCTTGCAGTCTCTGAAATATTATCCCTTAAGATGAAGTCCTTGTATTAATTAGTATGGGGAAAATGGAGATCAGAAAAGGAGGTAGCAAGGGGAGGCCAGTGCAAGGAGAGGAAATCTAAGTGGCTATGGCAAAGTGTTGTGGAATGACTTAAGTGGTTCGTTATTGTACATTGTGTGTTTTTGTGAAAGAAAATACTTACACTTCACTTAGATAATCTATACAGCTCACAAATAGGCTGTCTGCTTGCTAAGGCAAATTCAGAGGTTAAGAGGTTAGGGAAGCTTTTCTGGAATTGGTCTTTGACTGGGCTTGATTGGACCATTTTCATTATTCTTTAATTAAGGGAGTGGTCAAGTGGCCACAATATTTTTCATTATCACAAATAAAGTATTGTTTGCAAATGGTTTCTTCAAATTTTGGAATATTTGTTAGACTAGTAATTGACTGCTTTTCATGCTTTGCAGAAAATGTACGAGAGCAACTGAATAAAACCAAAGAGAGTGCTTTGCAAGCTCTGAAGCAGTCACATTCAATGGAGATTCAGGCAGCAAGAATGGAGTTAGAAAGGGCTGTGGAGATTTCAAAACAAAAGGTATCTCGTCACTGTTTGTTTTTGAACCAATTAACTATTTGGACCATATTAATGACTGTAATTTTAGCTGAATTGGCCATGTAACTTTCTTTCAGCAATTTTTCATTCCAAATCGTTTTTGAATACTTCTCAAACTGGGGAAGAATGCAAAGATCTTTTGATGAATTTCATGTTCATCTTAATGTTTTATTTTTGTTTGTGTCATTGGGGCATTTAATGTGGGAAAGAATGATTTTTTTGTTTCTTTCTTTCTTGCATTCCTTATTTCTGTTTAATTTGATTCTTCATCTCATTGTCCTTATAATCTTTAAATCATAGGACCAAGCCCATCAAATGCAAGTTGAAGAATTGAAAACAGAAATCGGTCATCATGAACAGCACATAAAACATCTTCAAGACCAACTTGGCAAGTTACAGAATGAGATCAACAAGTTGAAAAAAGAAATTGAAAACAAGCTGTCAGAAATCAAACAGGTTCACAAGCAAGCAAAGCAGGATCTAAAGTGAGCATTGACTTTTTTTTAACTATTTGATTTTCTAGGAGATACGAGACAGTCACCATTCCTAACATTATCTCTATAGCTGTTGCTTATGGAAATTCCAAGGGAAACTTACTCTTTAAACTATCAACTCAAAAAGCGGGCAAGTCCTTTATACAGGACAGCTGTTGCTGAGAATGTGGGAAACACAGTGGTGCTATTATCTAAAGCACTGTGACTATTGACCTGGGAAGTGCACTCATCCTTTTATAGTTTGAGAACACTTTAATTCAAAGGCTGTAAATCGATCATTTTGTACAGTAAGGTAAAATAATGACCTCCATGGCTGCTATCTTCTTGGTAGTCCATCGATTCGATAATAATTATCTTCATGTGATTAACTTCATCTAAGTTGGGCTTTCAGTTTCATGGCTTTGATGCTGGTCATCTCAGCTCTACTCAGGACCTCAATGGCTGCTATATCTTTGTGCTTACACACAACCAACCTGGACAACTTCCTGGTTGCCTTATATCACATCCAGCCCAGGTGAATTTCTTGGGTAGATAAAAAAGACCATTGTAAGGGAAGAGCTAGATGATTTTTACGTATCGTTTTGTTCCTTTGCTGTTGAGAAAATAACTTTTCATGTGGAGAACCTAGAAATCAGAACATTTTCAAATAAGTGTCTTGCTCTTTTGATGATATATTGGATATTTCATCTGATTGTGAATCGTTTTCATCTCTTATTTATTTATTATTATCTATTCAACATGGTTTTTGCCATGAAAATTGAATTAAAATCAATCATGGAGATAGTTTGATGATATACTTTATTGGTATTTAGTTACTGTTTTTCAAATTAACACATGATGATTAATAGAATTTAGTTACTGTTTTTCAAATTAACACAACAATTTAATTCAAAGACTTCTCATGAAGTTCATTAAACTGTAATTTTTTTCAGAGCTGAAATCTTTCTCTCTTTGGTAATATATTCAAGACGCCTTTTATTCAGTATTGGTCACATTGAATTTCAGATTGTTCACTCATTTGAATGTCAGTTTTTAATTTTGAAGAGGTTCTTTTATTTTCCTAGTAATTATTGTGAAGACTTCTGGTTTGTTTGTTTTTTCTGATTTTTTTTAAAGTCTTATTTAATTTTGTTCCATTAGATTTTTTAGTTTTTGGTGCTATTGTTGATTTATTTTTGTTTGTTCTACTTTTCATTCATCATCCTTCCCACCATATTAAAATGCAATGATGTATCTGGAAGATTCTGTCACAAATTTTGTGTTGTTTCATTTTTAATCTGTGATATAATGTGAGCAAACAAAAGCTGTCAAATTATATTCATCACTGTAATGTTTCACAAAGCATTTTATACATTTTAAATTCACACTATTTATTTTGTTTTAATATTCACTTTCTTTTGTGACATTTTAACTTTATATTATGTTTCAAACTCAAGTATGAAAACAGTGAGAGGATGAAAAAAAACAACTCCTATGGATAATGAAAAGAACTCATTGTTTAGTTTATATTTAGATTTCGCAAACTCAACTGATAATTGTACTATGTCATTTTTCTTTGGTTAGGAATATAACTAGAACTGTTTGGGAAGACACATTATGTATGATTCACTAGGGCTAATAAATAATGATTAATTAGAATAATGTGCTTAAAAATGAACCATTAGTGTTTAATTTAAGCGAGTAGAGTCTGTAAAATGAGATCTGCATCACTTGTCAGCAAAGAACAGAAGAGAAGATACTTAGACCTGTCGGATCATCCAACATATTGAATTAAAAAAGTTTTCAGCTACTTAGAATTTCCTGCTTTTTCAAGGGCTGCTACTCTCTTTTGTCCCCCTCTCATATAAATGTTGTTTTTTTCCATCACTAAGTATTCTTTGCTAAAAGATGTTTAACATGCACATTTTAAAGGATTATCTTTTATTCTGTACCAGAATGCAAGAAGACAAGCTAGGCAGGGTAAAGCAACAGGCTTTGGAAAATTTGGCAGCTGATCATCAACAGGAGCAAGAGGAACTTTTAGCACAGTTCAACAGAGCACAAGAAATGTTAAAAGACAAAATTTCTGCCCTGCAGATTGAGTAATTATATTTGTTACATAATGTATAAAATCCTGTTGAGATTTTTATTTTATACATGAAATGAGTCAACGCTAGTTTTAATTTTCTTTGATCAATTACTCACCCCGCCCAGTCTTCTCATGACAAAATGTATAAGATAGTGTTTTCCATCAATTCTAGCATAAGTGTTGAGTTTAAAGTGGAAATCTGTAGTATTTTACTAAAAGCACATCTAAAAAAATTATTCAACGTAAGAGTTATCAAAATTTTATCATGAGTCATTATTGTTTCGCCTGGCCTTTTATGAAGTCATCACATCCTTATATTACATTTGTCCCTGCCCCTATATGTCATCTTTGTCCAGTCAATATGTGATCTTTCCCTTGTCTAGGAACTCTTCTTTTGAAGTTTCTAGTACTTGTGTTAAATACTCATTTAAATGTGAATGACATTGTTGAAATGTTAAGTTTAAAATCTTGTATGGGAATTGTATGTATTGAATGCTTGTCAAAGTAAAATTTGTGTTCATTAGATTTTTCACAGATGTATTTTGTGCAACTTAGTGTAATGAATAGTGATGTATATTTATTCATTTCATACTTAGACTTCAAGAGGCAGAAGACAGATACAATCAACGTGATTCTCGTCCAGAAGATCTTGAGCTTATTGAATCTCTTCGTGGTGATGTCAATGAACGGGATACCAGAATCAAGGACCTCATTGTACGTCTAATCTGGTTATATTTTATTTGGTCTATACTCCACAGTTATATTTCTTAGCAATGAAAGAAGTCTGAATAAGTTTGAAAGAATGTTATGAGGATATCTTCGACCTCCACCCCCCCCCCCCCCCCCCTCCCCTTTCTTTCCTCCTTGTTGTTTAAACATTTCATTTTTTTCTTCATGCACTACATTCCGGAGTATTTATTCAAGTGTAGGTTCATGTAGCTCAGTGTCTTTGAAGTATACATGTGACATGAGGTCTCTTCTTAAATGTGTTGTGTGTTTTAATAACACATTTATGATTTTAGTATGGTATTAGGAACAGGCATTACGAGAAAAGGCCCTCTCTCAGTACAAACCACATAGGAAGGCTAAAAGCAAATAAACTAAAAACAAATAAATTAATGACAAATAGATATAGGAACGCATTTACAATTGTCTTTTAATTTCAATGCAGGATGAGAAGCGGTTCTATCAGCTTGAACTTGTCAACAGAGAGACAAACTTTAATAAAGTGTTCAATACATCACCCAATGTAGGAGTGCTCAACCCTTTCCAGAAGGTGAGATTGTTTGTTAATCTTGTGAGCATTATGTTCCATGCATAAAATAATCCCATCATGCTTTTTATAAAGTGACAGAAAAAAAGTATTAAATGACTTTAAATAAATAATTATGCTGAGAAAACAATTTGTGTCTTGAGTTTTGTATTTAATTTTGAATTGAAGATCATGCAAAGGTGCCTTTAATTAATATGAGATTTTTATTTCAATATTTTGATCTATTTAGGGACTGATTTTTTGTTTTGAATACTGAACATTTCGTCAATTTGATGAATCTGTCTTTGTCTCAGGGCATTCCATCCATCCACTTCTTAAAAGGGAGTAAAAAATGTCAGCTTTCTGGAGGCAAAACCATTGGCCTGTTTGAGAAAAAAAAATACATACAAAAATATTGAAAAAAACAAACAGCAAATTGAAATTGGGAGGGTGAATTTTGAGAAAATGTAATGTGGTTGGATTTAAGAAAATGATTTTGGAAAACTCTTCCTGAGACTAGTTTCATTGGTTAGCTACTGAAAAATTCATTAATCTGGATTTTCTATTTTGATAATTTACAGTCCCTTCATTATGATTGAGTTTTTTGGGCTTGTTTCCTTGAGAATCTGTTAGACATTAACAGCAACAGGTTTTTTTCTTACATCTGTTAGCTCTTGTTCTATGATATTGAAAATATTTGCTTTTAAATGGTTGTAAAATGTAGAATTTACATCACAAAATGATTTCTTTGTAACTCTTCAGCCTAAGAAAAAAGGAGAGAAAAACGCTAGACTGACAGGTCCCCCTGTTATGAACTCTGGAAATGGCTTGTCAAATGGCCACCAAAAACTGGATCCACTGCCTGGATCACCCATGCACAATGAAAACCTTAATCCGTCCAGACCTCTACCACAGCCTGCCTTTGCCAAGAAGTTCATGAAATAATCATGCACTCTGTGACATTTGTACATTAAATCCGTCCACATTTTCTTCCAATTTAGATTATTGTCAAGAATCTTCTACTTTTAATGGTCATTACTGCTGAGAAATAAAATTTTGACAAAAATTGGATTTTCAAAAAATGTTTGTATAAGCATTTATTTTATTTTACAAATTTTCCAAGCATTCCTCAAGTTTTGAGTGATAAAGAGGTTGTTATATTTATTTATTTCTTCTCACACTCTTCAGTGATGCTGAGCACACATTTTGTAAATAAAGTTCTGTGTGCCACTGTCTTGACAGTTTGCAAATACGATAACATGCAGTCTTGAGAAATAATCTTTTACTGTAGAAGTATAAAAGGTGTTGTCAAATATAATATTCAGATATATTTGTAAGATGTTTTTTTATATTATTCTTTGGAATTGGATGATTAAAATGACAAAGGTAATGAATATGTTAACAGCGTTTCTGTGATATAATTGTGTGTAGAGTTGAAACCCATGAAAAATAAATCTAGACAAAGTTGTTTATGTATATAAATCTAAATGTATAATAAATTGTGTAATTTGATGGTCTCGCTAAATTTTTATTGGCCTTTTTGAGTTGGGTTTGTTGCTTTTTTAACTCACTTGAGTCTTGACGTTTTTGGGGTTATTTTTTTTTAATCACCAAAACAAAAAACCATTAGCAAAGCCTACATCAATAGAAAACTTGCCTTGTTAAAATGGAAAAGAACAAACTTGTATCAGTTGAAAGAAACAAACTTTTAATTGAAACAAAAATCATTAAAATATTCTCAAAACCTTTAAAAAATATGAATTAATAAAAAAAAAGTAGATCAAATTTTACCATCCACAGATATTTTGCACGTGATTCATTAGTTCTAAATTTGGGACTAGGGTTTTGGGAAAGATCAATATCTTTATCTATCTCACTTATATTATAATCTTCATTCCTGTCAATGTCATGATACTCTATTACTTCATTAGAATCAACGCTACATTAATTTAAAAACTGCTAGGCCAACAATAAAGGCAAGATCATCGAAAGAACAGATTTGTTAATAATGCCTTGGTTTTAATTTAAGTAAAAAAAATCAAGTACAATCAGGCAAGCATCAGTACCAAATAAAGTCAGGATATGATAAATGGTATGTTATATGGCATATAAAGCAAAATTTAGGGTAAAGTGAGGTTGATAGAGGATCTCAAAGATCAATTCAGCACAGCCAACAGCATCTGTCTATAGTGACAGAACTTCCTGGTGGTAGACCTAAGTGAGTTAAACTTTTTTTACCACTATTTTTTTATTTTTTTTTTACATTTTTGTTTGAAATGAATGTGCTGCCATGTGATTGCTAACCAAAGAAAGGTGTGGATTTCATTGACAAAATATTGATTAAAATTAAAAGAGAAGTGTGGTAAAGAGAAAACAAAACAGAGCAAGAGTCATATACTAATTGATTTCTCTAACTCTTGATCTCTGATTAGAAGGTAGTGTGGGAAATTTTCAGCCTTTCTTTAGTAGTAACTCCTTACTCCATACATATTTCACATTTCCTTTTTCAATTTTCTCTCTTTTTTTTTTATTGCATCTCTTCAATCTTGTAATCCTGTGAACACTAATGGCTACCTAAATAAAATCATCAATTATTTTTAACTGCTCATAAGAAAATGTTAATCTTTGGTCTATCATGATAGATGAGTTAAAGTTGACAAGCTTTAGTAAATATTGTTTCCCTATTATGAGAGATGAATTAATGTTCATCCTGTTTAGTAACTCTAATTTCCTTTTCAATAGGATCAATTTGATATTTTGTCACATTATACAATTCAGTTCAATGGAAACAATATTCCTGGTAAACAAAATAATAATGTTTTTTTTTGTGTGTTTTTTCCTTGACTACCACAATGTAAAAACATGTTTTAAATCATCTATACATGATTATTCAGACCATCTTTTGTTGTTGTGAGTTTTGAATTGAGGAGACCATAACTTTTATGATATTAAGCCAAAATTATTTATTTATATATGCATATTGATAAATAGAGTATGCCTGTAAATCTTGAAATTATGGATTTCTCTTTGACTTCCTTAGTGTAAAACTAGATATCTTTATCTTCATATATTGAGATGATTTTTGCTATTTTTGAAGCAAGGTGACCTTTTTCTTTTTATTTCCCTAATTTTAAGTTATCTATTTCATCTATGCTTTGGTATTAACTCATTGTAGATGTGTCTCCTGGAGACGCACTGGCCATGCATTGTTTAAGCACCATTTATTCTTAGAGATACACAGCACAATAGTGTGTGTTACTAAGAGGCAAAAGTCTAATCTTGAGTTGTCATTCTTACTTCCTTTACAGCTCCGTAACCCCCTAGTTTATAGTTCAAAGTCTATTTTGAGATATGATGTATAAAAAGTGTGAAATCTCACACTTCTTTTAAATTTTTTTAATTTTTAGCCCAAGAATACTCTTTTGTATTTTTTAAGTGTACGTTTGATACGCATGGTGAGAAAAATTTGCATAATAGAAAAGTTGACATTTTCTTCTACAAGAGTTAAAAAAGCCTTTTATCTTTATCATCATTGCCAAATATTTTACATCTTTCTGAAAGTGGGTCAAAATCATATCTCAGCTGTTCAATGAGTGGGCAACATGACAGTGCGTCTTCATTGAGTTAAAGCAGCTTTTTCTTAATCCCAATATATAAGTTTACATTTGCTGATATAGAATATTGTCTCAGTTATCTCTTTGTTGTTTTGGGAATTGAGTTGGGTTTTTTTTTTGTGGAGGGGGGGGGGGGGGGGGTTCTCTTTCCATGAAAATTTCAACATGTGCACCTTTTGAGAAATTATATGATTCAATTACTAAACTTTAAAACAGAATAAATGATTTCTACTATAAAATTTATTCAAGCTACCAAGAACATGAAAATGAACAAGACTAATCAAATGAAGGATTCAAATACATTTATGAAAACCTGTGATATTTTATGGAGATATATGCAATGTACACACACACATATAGACACACAAACACACACATATATATATAAAAGAAATAAAGGGTTGATATGAATTATACTGAGCTGACTTCTAAATTCTTGACTGTAAAAGAAATATAAACATTCTGTACATAAATATTTTGAAATATAAATATGTTCACTTGATAATTGCTGTGAATGTTCATATCTTTCTATTTAATTGGGATTAATCAACAATACTCATTACTGTTTCTCAATTTTCTTTTTTTTTTCCTATGGTGGGGGGGGGGGGGATGGGAGGGGGGAGAGGAGAGGGAGGAGAGATGAAGGATGAGGAGGATTTTGTGCACTTTGTTCTTCTTGTATTCATACTACACATCTTTTCCTCTTTCCTCAATAAGCCCCCCCAAAAAAAACTATAATGTACTGGCAATGAGAAAATTAATAAGATCACTAGAAGTCTTTTAATTCAATTAATCATTCTTTTACAAAGTGTTAAAAATAGTCAGTTTTTCGTGAATGTTGCTTAAGCATGTAGCTACGTAGAGAAAGTAATAGAGGATTGCAAGATGGCACTTTTGTCAGGGGGTGATTGTAATAATAGTGGAGGCCAGTTCAGGATTTTATGAGAACAAAGTGTAGGGAGTATGATGAAGAAATAGTGGAAAATCTAAAGATTTAGATGGCATATACACATGTGGTTGAAAGCGTGTAAATAAAGTACAGTAGGATAAACTTTCATCTAATTCTTGCTTGAAATACAATATGAATAAAATATTTCAAAATATCAAATGAATTAGGGTAATCACCTTCTCAGGAAGTGGCCTAAAGGACACAATAGGTATTTTTTCTAAGTACACAATACAGGAATTAAATCTTTCTCTAAACCATGTCGTTTAAAACTTACTTTAGTCATCAAACAGGGCATCCCAGTTGAATCGGAACTCCCTGTAAGTGATGTGTCCACTACCTGTTTATAAAGTAGGAGAGAATAAATACCATTGCTCAAAGTCAAAAGTAATTAGTAAATATAGATAATATCATGGTAAGCCAAAAAATTAAAGCTAAGAAAGAAGCAAAACAACAAAACAAAACAAACAGCTAAAAACAAAAAATCCCAAACAAAACAAACCAA
>JBCJKE010119311.1:0-10916 GCA_039654525.1 Melibe bucephala
TGGCAGCCATTGGAGATCTTGTATAATTTTATCTGTCGGTACCTCCTTGTTGAAGTTGTTGCTTACCATTCGGGCAGTATACGGTAAGGTGAAAGACAAGAGGCCAAGACATTGGAAATGTGGTAGGCAATAATAAGATGTCAGGAAACTGAGGAAGTGGCAGGGAAGATAATCGTCACTGCACTGTTAACGAAAAATATTCAGGCAGAAAATATTTTTCACTGCAAGACTACTCTTTTTCCACGAGTAAAGCTAAATTTATCATAACTGACAACATCACAAAAGAAAAGCTAAATCACCTGAAGGGAAGATGATGCCAAATTGTTTATGATAATCAAAGTTCTGTCAGCAACACCTGCGCCTGTCGTTGGTTTGATCAAAGTCTGGAGCTTAGCCAGGATTCCCTGACTGACCAAATAGGAGTCAACAAAGGTTGACGTTTTGGTCATGGCTTCCACAATGGTCAATGCCTAGAAAGAGAGGAAAGACACAATGAGACAAAATGAAAATGCATTATCTCTCAAAAAATACATTTGTAACACTTAGTAACAAGCAGTCGCGTACAAGTCTCTAGTTTGAACCGTAGCCAAACGTCATCGCTGTCAGCTCTTCGCTGACAAAGTAACAAAGCATCATATCATTATCTTTATCCCTGGATATTAGTATCAGCAATAGTTATTTCAACATTAGTATTTTTCAATCCGGCAGTTGATTTTTTTTTTTTGTGTGCAGTTATGTCTCTTCTGTGTGGGAAAAGGATAATTTTAGTGGGCATGGATTTGAGGGCTAGCAGTTTATATTGTTCTGCAGGAATTAAATTTTGTAGTGTAATTGTAGAGAGAAAGCTGATTCACTCCCATGGAAAATAGGATAAAAGCTCTACTCTTTTATCTGCATTGCAATCATATTGACAACACCAACAGATATCCTTGAAATTACTGTGCCTCTCTACCTGTAAAGCAATGCCGTGGTTGCCATGATGACACAGAGAAAGAAGACATTCCAGCAGTTTGGGGTTAAATGTTATCAGCACCCTCGCACATAGATCACCTTGAAAAGGGACAAAACAATATCATAACAATGTTGATAACAAAATTACAAATAAATTAAATAATGCAAATAGTCCTTGATATATCATCATAATGTTATATAAGGCTTGCAGTTAACTTCATATAGTTATAAAAATCTGGCAAACAAACTTCATTACTGAGAGAGCAGCCAGTTAAAAATAAAAGGAAATGAGAGGGTGAAGGGAAATATTCATTTTTTATCACGATTTTCAACGATTGGGTGATAACTTTCAAGCACTTTAACACCGTAAACACTAAAAATATGTTTCTTTCACAACTGATTCTATAGTTGCTTTTAACTAGCAACAGAAAAAGTAAATATTTCACAGCAGATATATCTTCAACTGTTACAGTCAAAACCCTTTTAAATAACAGAAGCAAAAAATTTAATATGAAATTTCTGTGTATAAAAGTAAAAAATAAAAAACTGAAAAAAAAAAAACCCATTCTAACTCATCATGGTCGACATCATTCAAAAGAAATAAGACTTTACATAAGACTAGAGAGGTAATAAATGCCCACAACTGTAGCATTCTTTATCATTTTTGGTCACTTACATGCAGGATCTACTTTGGGTCTACATTTTGTCAGTGTGCTAATATACTGGCCTACGTCATTTACATTTTGGTCAAAGTCAAGGGCTTGTTGACGCAAAATAGCTTAAGTCATTTAATTTAAAAATTTAAGAAAATAAACAATAATTAATGCCCGAATTATATTGTATAAGCAAAGTATTATGACAAAGTAACACTGTTTTCGGCCATGTTGAGGAAAAAAATTTGTTTTCACTTTTCTCGGAACCACCAAATACAGTCGACTAAGCTTATGTTAGAAGAAAAAAGATCAACACATCCAAACTTCAATATAAGCTGCAAATCGTTGCAAGGCATAATTTAATGTGATAACTTCCTAAACAAAACAGCATACATACACACAATCATTTGTAGGTGTTAATTCAATAACCCTGTCGTTGATTCAAATAAAAATGAGGAATTAAAATCAGATCATTTATTAGGAATTCTGCATGATCTCTGAGAATTTGAGTCTTCTTTTTCTTAAAGAATTTGCATTGCACTGTGCACATCCTCCTATGTAAAAAGTTGCAATATGACAAACATACCCATGCAGTTGAACAATGCTCTCAAGGTCTCTTTGAGAACAATTTCCACCTCAGATGAGAGAAGTGAATGGAAAGATGTCAGCACATGCTTACAGTTCTCTAAAACATTCCTGGACAGGCAATCATCCATGCCAAACATGTTGGCAAGGCAATGAATGAATGGCAGAATAACCTAAAATTAAAGGGAGACAATTTGCATTTTAAAACTGTTGTTAATACTTTCATTTTTTTAGTCTCAATTTAGTACTCATCATATCACTGCTACATGTTTTTTCAACTGTTCTAAATCTGGTAAAGGCAGCAGCAAATCAAAACTTTTATTGTTCATCGTTAAAACTTCCCATTATTCTCATTCAATTCTATTTCTACTAAAATCATCGTTAAAAAAAAAATTTTAACGAATAGATACACCAATAGAGAGACATAGCCTGTTCCTGTTAATACTGGTAAAGAAGAAAAAAACAACAACTCTGCAACATGAAGAAATCTAATGTTAATTTAATGAAGGGTATTGATCATTGTAGTGATTTACCCTTTCACAGCCATCCCTGTCATCAATAGTCAGAAGCTCCTTCAATCTTTCACATATAAGACGAGCAACAATTGTGTATTGATTTGGATACCTTGAAAATGTCTCCTTCCTGCAAAAGTTTCATTCAAAGAATAAAAGGTTTACAAACTAAAGATATTCAAAACATTTATATATCCAAGATATTCAAAACATTGATATATCCAAGATACTCAAAACATTGATATATCCAAGATATTCAAAACATTGATATATCCAAGTATTATAGACTTGAAAAAGAAACTATTACCAGCCTTGCTTTCATAAGACAGACTGATCTAGTCAAACATATGTAGATAGATAGATAGATAAATATGAAAGGCAAAATATTACAATTTAATTGAATAGAGTTTATGTAGTGCTGTGATAAAAAATGTGTACATTGCCAAAAAGTTATGTGTATATCCTGTAATAGCTTTCTTTTTTTTCATAAAAGCTGACGAACTCAATCATTTAAAGTCCTGTTTAAAATCTATTTAAAACTGTAGTCGATTAACAAAGATATACATTAGTAATGAATTAATTATTCTCTCACTTGGAATAAACACTACTGACTAGCCAACCAAGTTCAAAGTTGAGGCTTGACTCTGAACTCATTGTATTGAATAAAGTCTTGATGAGCTCAAATGCATCGTGTTCTTGCATTGCCCTGCAAAATAAATGGATGGATTATGACATATGGAAGCCAATTATCATCTATGGAAAGAAACAGAAAATGGGAGGAGAGGACATGGAGAAGGAGCGAAGGGAGGCGTGAAGAGTAGAGGAAGAGGGATGAGGAAAGGCAGAAAAAAGAGATGCTGGTTAAGAAAGAAGAGAAAAGGGCTATAAGTTAAGAGAGAAGGGGTTAGAATGACAGACAGATGAGCAGACTTGAAGATACACAAAGAGAGTTAAGGATATAATAAACGTAAAGCCTTTTCACACATAAGAAAGAAAAAACAATGTGAAGCAAAATAAATTCCTTACACTACACAAGGAAAGCTAGTTTGTGCCAAATTGATCAGTACGAAAAAAATACTCTCATCCCTCTCATGGCTGGACAAATGTTCACGCTGAAAGAAAAAAAAGAGAAGAAAATCTCTTTTAATTTGGCAATCTATATTTTCCATTTAAATCTCTATGGCCGCTTCTATCTTCCTGCCTGTCTGCCTTGTCTTTCTCATTGTTGCATTTTCCTTCAGGAAAGTAGCCTGCATCATAGTCCTTATATAAGCATTTATGCAGAGGCATAATTAGCCATCCCTATCACCATGCCCGTTCTTAAAAATGCATCAATTCTAAGCAAGGTAAATGTGGATCATTTTGAATGCTACACACTTCACTTAATGAAAACGTTTCGCTTCTCACAGAGTGACAGCTGTTTGAAGCTGAGTTTACAAACAACACTTGGGAGTTTGCATACAGGAATGAAGTTGATCGTTGATTAAAGTTATTTGATTCGAAGAAGAAAAAAAAAGGTTGAGTTTTTTTTCATAACATAGGCTTTTTCAAGCTCAAATTGTGTGCATTTCATTTATTTTTATATAACATATGAGCCTTCCTCATACTAATTATTATTCAAATTTTCCATTTCTTCTCAAACAAGGTGAAAGAATATAATCCTTAAATAGTCTCAATAGTTTTTTAGATGACCAAAAGATAAACTCACCTTCAAAAGGAGTTCTACTAGAGCATGGACACAACCTTGTCCTAGTAAAACAGAGGCATTGGACTGTGAGTCTCCAGCTAGATTGCCAAGGGCCCATGCACACAACTCCTGGATAGATAAATCACACAAACCTTAACATCCATTCTATGGCCATTTCTAATTAACTGTAATTGACTCCCTCTGTGATATATTTTCTAGCCTGGATACAAACACAAAATGGGCTGCATAGTTTTACAGTGAGCTTGGTTTCTTTTTCATTGCATTTAGAGTTATCTTAGAAAAAAACAAACTCTGATACTAGAAAACAAAATGAAGAGAAATTAATAATCTATATTATCACTAGCTACAATAACAAATCATATAAAGCAAGAAATAAACTTTTGGTGAAAAGTCCCTGATACCATCTAAGCAGAGTGAGTTAGTAAATAATGTAATATTGCACAACAAATGCATTGATAGATACTAAGAATTTTGCTTCTCAGTCTTATTCAAATATAGCTTGTGATACAATTTTGAACAAGATATTATGTCAATTTTAAACTTTGTTAAACTTGGCAATATGCTTGATGTTCATGATTAGCAGAGATCAAGAATAAAAATTTTGAAAGCAGTTCACTCTTTTTTATACAAAGGTAGGATATTCTTCGTTCTTACTAGCCAGAATAAGAGGAGTAAAAATTAAATATCCTTAACGAAATAACAAGATGGAATGTACAAAAAAGTAAACCAACTTGCATTAGAATATCAGAACTCTGCAGGAACTGAATCAGTGTGGGGGCTAGTGTCATGAGTTTGCTGGAATTTGTAGCACCAGCAGTCAGGTTGACGGCACACCACGCAGCATTTTGTAGAACCTCAACGTTTGCAGACTGAAAACAGGCAACCAAGCTCTGGAATCCATCACAGCTGGGAACAATAATATATATATATATTATATATATAGAGAGAGAGACAAACAGACACAAACATAAAAATACATAAACACAGGCAAACAGACAGGGAAGTCTGATAATTTACCTTAGAAAAATGTCAGCGTTACTTGCTCGACGAGAGAAGGCACTGCAGAGTACAGAGAGAGCTTGCTGCTTTTTACCCTTCTTCAAGAGCTTTATGTTATCTTTTATCTTGGTGGAAAAGGGACATAAAAATCAAAGATGAAGAGAATATACTCGAATTAAAAAAAAAAAAAAAATTGACTTGAGACAGTTGAAATAGCTGACGATAAGCAGACTGCAATATCAATGGAGTTGGCATTGTTGGAATCGAAATAAAATGAAATTAAATAGAAAGAACAACAGAATCAACAAAAACAGGTGACTTTACGTTGGGATTAAGCAGAAAATTAGCAATTTTGCTACTTGTATCATCCTTTGTAGTTAATACAAAATCTCAAGAGGAAATAAAAACAATATCATAAAAAACAGTATAGTTATAATAACTATAAGTTATCTATTTTGGCCTATATCTCAGAAAAAGCCACCCATACCTTTTGCCCTAGATGTTCTTATACCAAAACAAATGTATGGAGATAATTCTGAATACGTCTTTCAATCAGGCTGCGGTCTATCAGGCTGCTAGAATTACATCACATTCATTACTTTGAGCTACAAAAGATAGACTACCTTTCAAATTTATGAGAGATCTATATAATATATAATGCATAACGACATATTTATTAACAAAACATGCAGTGTCAAGAATACCAGTTCTTCATCTTCTACGGCTGTAAAATAGTCTTCCGTGCACTGCGGTGACTTCAGTTTGAATCGCTTGTAATTGATGAAAAGTTCTCGCCTTTTACTTTGTTCACCTTCCAAAAGAAACAAAACAAAAAACAATGTCATATAATGATAAATATTCATGCCATCAGAATAAAAGCATCAAAAGGTTTGAGAGGACTTACAAGAATTGAACAAGGTATAAATTTATGTTAAATAAATAATATAATATTAATTCTTGTTGTCATACACATCATGTATTTCGCAAAATTTTATGCTGGATGCCATTATGGATGCAACACCCTACATGGAGGGCCAGGTCTGTCTTCATCCACCTTTTACAGTGTCATGGCTAACAGACAAAACAGTTAGTGTCATTCTTTGCTCCCCTTTCATGTAAGGCCAATCACCTTTATGGGTGGGTCATATTCAGACAAGAGATGAAGAGTACATTGGTAAGAGATTGCTGAAGATGTCACTACTGGGTGAGAGGTACAGGGGAAGACCAATAAGAAGGCCTTAGTAAGGATGATATAAATGCAGCTGGTGTGATAGAGGCGGATGTGATGAATAGAACTTGTTGGAGACAAAGGATCTGCTGCAGCAGACCCTACCAGGATATAAGCCAAAAGAAGAAGAAGAATATAAAATATATACACATTTAAATATTTTGATGCTACATTTGTTAGCAAAAGGAATTTCAAAATTCAAAATCAATCAGCTCATCAAATGCCTTTCTTAGTTCTTACATTCTCATCATAATAATAAAGAATGTTAGTGTAAATCAGTGTATATGGGCGCAGAAATAAATTTGTGGAAGTAAAGTATAAAGCCACTCGATCACATCACAGCCCATTGCTACCAAAGTTAACCCGACCATGACAAATTTTGATCAGTCTCTACGAAGCAATGATTTCATTTCATGGTTTTTCGAAAAGCATTGCAATGCACTGATCTTAATCTCTATTGCGGTCTAAATTTCTTGTCAGACAGTTAATCTCTAGTGTTGACCATAATAATTGTTCATTTGAAAATTTTAAACAGGTAGAGCCTACCTAGTATTTAAAACTTAGATCTAGATATGATACAGTTAGATCTATTATAATCTTATTATATAACGATTATCATCATTATTAAAAATTATGTAATGTATGTGAATACACCTAGATCTAGATCTACAGCTAGACCTAGATGTGAGTCTTGACATAATCTTGATTAAGATTTTAGACACTGGCAAATTTGAATGAAATTAATTCAAGCTCGATGTTATTTCCCTGGTCGCCGGTGATCGAAGCAGCGGAAAGGCTATTTCTCCAGAGACAGAGGCATATGAAAGACTATTTCAATTTCCCCGGCTGCTGATCTTTGTGACTTCTCTTACTTTATTATGGGCACAACTACTAATAGACACTCTAGGATGGATGGAATACCGGCTAAACTAAACGATAAAATGCTGCACATTCCCGTGTGTGCACGTTTGTGTGTGTGTGTGTGTGTGTATGTGTGTGAGGGTAGGTGGCTGGGTGTAAGTGTTAGATTGAAAGACAGAAAAGAACACGAATTGCATTGCAGTGAGAATGAGAGAGAAAGAGACAGAGATAAAGAAAGAGAGAGAGGGGGGCGGGGGAGGAAAGATAGAGAGAAGGGGGAAGAGAGGGTAATTGGCAGTGAAAGATTAAAAAAAGAGATATATACATTATATAGACAGATAGGGGAGGAAGAGAGAGTGGCCGGGGAAATAGTGTTTTTATATATATGGTCATATCCGGCGACTGGGGGAATAGGGTCAATTTGTTAAAATTCAATGTACAAATTACCTCGAACAGAGCGACCAATAGACTGTCTGAAAGAAGAAGTGGTCGTTTTCAAACCAGACTGTTTGTACAGAGTTTGATGGTCGGAACCTTCCATTCTGATACTGATCTCATTCATCTAGATCTAGATTCTAAATCTATTTCTATCTAGAATCTAGATCTAGCTTTAGACTCTAGATCAAGATCCAGAGACTGAGAGAGTAGATTGCATCTAGATCTTGTCTTAGTCATTAGTCAGACTAGATCTAGATCTAGATCTCTGTTTTACCGTCAGTTATTTTCACCGTAATTACAGATTTTTGAAGCTTGTCTGAATTGTTTTTATCTAGATCTATTCACCCGTATTTTAGATTGTATTATATGTAGTATAAAATCTAATCTAGGCATCACAGTTTCTGTTTCTCTACAAATCCGATAGGCCTATAATTGCCAATGGCCCAGTGCCTAGTTTTCGCCTCGATATCCGTTTCTACTTTTTACTTTTAGCTCAATCTGTTAAAAATAAAATTTCAAAGTTTTTGTGGAAGACAAACTTTGATAATATTAGAGATTCTTGAAGGGACTTGAAGTAGAAGATCGAAGACAAAACTTTTGAACTCTGTCGTTGCTATAGATCTAGAATTCTTTGAAGTCTTAGCCTGGATCAATAGATCTAGATCTAGATACAATCACAAGGTTTTCATCTCATCTTACTTTTAAAATAGGACCTAATAGTCTCTCTAGACTCTAGATATAATATCTCTTTAGAGTATGTGGAGAGATATCGGATAATCTATATCTAGTTTAGTCTAATCTAGATCTAGATCCAGATAGATCTTAGATCAGATTCAAGATTAATGGGATTAGATCCCGATCCAAGAAAACCATCTTCCTAGAATTAGAATCTAGATCTAGATAATAGATATATCTAGTTCAAGATCTTGTCTATATATATAAAGAGGATTAAATTTACTAACACTAACAATAAAGAGAAAGAAAAAAGGGACCACCCAAAGCATGTCGATATAATATGATGGAAGTGTCCATGTATCAGAGATCTCAATATTATTAAGTGGTGGACATTTACTGTTATCACGCTGTAGTCAACTACGTTAGGCCTAGGGCTGAACCATCATACTCATTCATTGTATCGTAGATTCTACTATTACTAGGCCTAGAATCTAGATCTAGGTGAGATAACAGAATTTCACAGTTGAGAGCGCAAAGTGTGTAGCCTAATAAACATTAATAAACAACAATATCAGTTAAATAAAAATATCCACTATAAAGTAAAGACAAAACAAAATGGTTTCGGTTTAGGAAGTTGTCACTGTAAGTTAATGCATTCATTACAAAGCTTTGTCGGTTGTTATGAACTTTGGATGTGTTGGTCCTTTTTCTACTCCCCCAACAAGATCAACTTTTAAGAATATAGGTCGACTGTATATTATTAAAATCATTATTTCTGTCATAGATATAATATGCTGAGTGGACTATATTTTATCATAAGTTTCTTTAATTTTATTTCCCACAGATGACGTCAAAACGACTCAACATTGAGGATCTTCATTTCCAGCTGAGAAGTAAAGCAGTCTTCAATTCTGATGAGGCGGAATTGTATGAACTGTCCCAGTTAGCTGGGATAACTATGGACCCTGAGATTTTTAAGTACGAACTGAATTTTATATAACGTGACTGAATTTGTCAAAATTGATATACAGGGAACTATATAGTGATATCTCTATGATCTATTTCCTCATAACTTTCCACTCGGCATATCATTTACAATTTTGCCAAGGAAAAAATATGTTCTTTCAAAATTCCACCCCTTCAGTCCAGCTCTCAGAGACTAAATTATAAAGATATATGACCATGTTGAATATTCTCAAAATAAGGGAGGTAAATTTGACAGATTAAATTTTTATGGACGAGTTCACCTGCCCTTTGCCTAAAATCCCCATGTTTTAAATATCTATGTAAATGCATTTATTTGCCCAATGATCTAAATTTTTTATCTCTGTGTCTTTCCTCTTTAGGATCATTCTGGATCTCCTCAATCTGAATGTATCACCAGTGGCTCTTGCCAATACTTTGCGTTCGATGTGTGCACCTCATCATTACAGCGACACGTCCTACGGAGATTCCTCTCAGCGTAAATCCTCACACCCTAGAAGACCTGATCACCCAGGTGGTCACGGTGGTGCATCATCCCTCTCAACGTCTGCCTCTCTTTCTGTTTCCGACCATCCAAGAATGTCAAAAATGAACAGTACGTCTCGGTTGAATCCCAGCTCCAGAGATTCGGTGAAGGATCAAGGTCGCAGCCGAGTGAAATCACAGCTCAAGGACGGATCTCAACTAGGGCAATCTTCTACCAAGAATAGATTTACTAGTTCAAGGTCATATGGCTCACTCCATTCCGATTCTTCATCATTAATTGATTCTTCACACAGACATAGAGAGAATAAAAGACACCATTGAATGTATTATACTTTTATTTGGTTTGTTATTTTTAATTTATGTTTATGTTGTGTGTTTGTTTGACTTTATTCTTCTTTTGGCTTTTCTATTTGTTTTGTTTGTTTGTTTTCTTTGATTCTGTACATGTTTGCATGAAGGTGTGGTATTTTTAATTTTAAGCTTGAATTTTATAATCATGCTAATTTTTCTATAACTATAAGTGCCATCAGCCCAATTTTGATGAAGCAAAGCTTGGTCTTGTCTTTCATTTGCCACCTGCTTTTCACCATGGCACGGATGTGCCAAGTGCCAGTATACAAAAGTTACTTTCATTGATCCTCTTTCGTTATAATGCTTAACTCTTTTATTATGCCAGTTTTATTTTTTATTTTTTTGTCCTAAATGTTGTGGGATCAACAGGTTTGACAATTAATTGATAAAAATCCAGGGAGGTTGTTTATATTCAGAAAAAGACAATTGAAAAATACAAATACAGGTATTCATGACAATTATGAAGCCCACCATATTATTTGAAC
>JBCJKE010119422.1:0-10912 GCA_039654525.1 Melibe bucephala
CTTTTTTTTTCTCTTAATCTAAAAAAAGAATTTGGTTTTTAGTAACATCTTTGCCCTATTCTAAAAATAGAATTTGGATCCATTTCATGTAACAGATACAGCATCCTTTGCTGGTCAAACATTTTATTTCTTTTTGTAATATTGCACGGACTTCAGCATTGTCTTTATTTCTGTACTGCAGTTGCTGTTTTGACTTTTGTCTGGGTTTTGCCCATCATGATATCTATCTCTAGATCAGCTGTAGCTAATTTTACTTTATTGCATGGTAGAAAAAAATCACTTTGTGGCTATGGAGGACAGCTTGAATACAATATTCATTATTAATCATTGGTACAAATGTATCAATATATATATTTATATTGATAATTACAAGGATGTGGGATAAAAACATATTATATGAATATTATATTGTCATTACGATAAATATTATTTTTGTTATTATTATTATTATTATTATTATTGTTATTATTATTATTTTTGTTATTATTATTATTATTATTATTATTATAACTATTTGTCTACTTAGTAAACCTGAACTACACTCTTTGAATGGAAGAAAGAATGCATCTTTGTCAAAACTGTTTCTGTTCCGCAATGCAAACTATAATTATCATAACCATTTATACGATGCATACTCTTGTTAAGAAGATGGCCATTCAAGTACAAACCTTGAGTCCCCTTGGATATGGTGAGCCGATAATCCTGGTGTTCTGTCAGCAAAAGCAGTCCTGAGATAAATGCCGATTAGTAGGTTGGTTCGAAATGGTAATCAGGTGATGTCTTGCTGAACACCCAGTTGACTTGACATCGTTTCGGTAACCAGGTCGGGAGACAATGATGGCAGGAAGGCAGACTGAAAAGAGAAAGCTTTTTTGAATTTGTAGCTTCAAAATCGCACCTTCAAATAGGATGATCCATTGACTGTGACACCATGAATTGATTTGCTCTGGGTCTAAGTCAGGGGGCTCACCAGACATTTGTGTCCCTGGGAGGCTGTACCGTTTGATTTGCAACAATGTTGCATTTGGTTCTTGCATCAAGCAATGAAAGATCTATCATTATCATGTTATAGCTGCTGTGTGTGTGTGTGTTTAAGTCTATGCTCTAGCATCTCAGCCACTTAGCCAAGTGTGATGTAGGAAGGAGGAATAATGACTAGAGCTAGAAGAAAAAGATCCTATATTTTTGTTTTATAGAGCTTTTAAAGGTCTTTAGACCAATGTTATTTTGAGCCTTAGTTTTTTATATTATTATTATGTTTTTATGCTAATTTTAATTAAGAGAAATTTTTGTTTTATGTATGCTTAGATGTTGAAACATAAATTTAAAATATCTTTTATTTAAAATTCACTTGATTTTGATACCACTCGAATGTGTCACATGACGTTTCCCATCATTTATTCTTTCTGTCCTTTTTATTTTCTCAAGGTTTCACCTCCGGGACTGAGTCAGGTGCAGACAATGGCATGTGGTGCCTGCTCTGTGGAACATTCATTAAAAGCTGCATTCATGGCATACAGGGTTGGCTGATCATATTTACTTATTAATGCCATCTAATTTCCTTTTCTTATAACAAAATTGTGTATTGAAATATCAGCAAAAAATAATCACTTTAGTTATAAATTGATTTGGCTCATATGAAAAAGTTTGAGACTTTACGTCTCCACCCTCAATGGACAAATAAAATGTGTACTTGTGTGACAACTTAAGATTTATATTATATATAAAGTTAATTACGAATCCAATTGCCTGTATACTTTAATTTCCCTTTTTTGGGATGAATAAAGTTTTTGAATTGAATTAAATTGAATTGAATTGAAACTATCATGGTATCAGTGAAATAAAAAAGCATGAAAACATTACGCTGATGACCCAGTTAAAAACAGTGCTCATAGTGATCAGAATAATTGTGGTTTAGTACATTGACCACGTTTATTTCACTTTCTCAAACATATTATTTTTTAGCGCCATGAGCGTGGTGGCGAACCCCCCTCGAAAGAGGAGTTGGAGACGTGCCTGATGAATTCTCCTCCAGGAAATCCTAACCTTTCAGTTCTTTCATTTAAAGGAGCATTTCACGGAAGAACAATGGGTGAGTACAATTAGACTGATGTTCTTTGACCTTTCACTTAAAACTATTTTTAAACAGAATCTTAATTATATAGCATTAACATGTAAATACTAGTTTTTTCGTGGCGCTTTGATAAGAATACTCAGTTGACAGAGTCTGTCAGCTTTTATGAAGAAGAAAAACTCAATGAATTCAAGTCTTCAGGTTGCTCTTGACTTACCTCATAACATCCTCAAATTTTATTTTGCATTTTCATAAATATGTTTTGAGCTTTTCAGTGCATCAGAACAGGGAACACCATGGAAAAAATTTATGCACGGCTCTGATAACATCGTAAATTCATTTTTAAATTTTTTTTTTATAAAAACTGAATACAATACATTGTGTAATATATCAATTGTATAATAAACCAAAGATCTTGATCCAGATAAATCAACATTATGTTTCTCAGAGACGAATCTAGATGTAAATCTAGTTCTCATCAGGTAAAGGTAAATCCTTCATAGTCATAGAAATTGTGCAACTTGATATTGTGATACATGTATTTGATAATTTAGAATTTTGAAGTGAAACTCCACTTTTGGCGACATCACCATCAAAGTTGTGCAGTCTTCTTTTAGTTCACCCTGTGCAATATGTTTAATTCCATTTATTCTTTTCTTCTCATATAAAGGTGCTCTTGCTTTGACTCATACTAAGTGGGCCCACCGATTGGACTTTCCAACACCCGATTGGCCGGTGGCAACTTTTCCCCACCTTCAATATCCTTTGAAAGACTTTGTGAAGGAAAATCAAAAAGAAGAGGAGAAATGTTTGAATGAGGTTTGAAAATGAGATATCTTTTGTTGATCATACAATAGGCCTGTCCAAGCTTGTGCGAAGCTTGAAGCTATGCCCTTTGTAAATGATGCTAACATCACATTTTGAAAGATCTATGTCAATTACAACAGTAACAAAATTTGACTTCTTTAAAAATCACCACCTATCAATCAAAACTTACAAAATTTATGTGTAGCTTGGAACTCATCATTTCAAGAATGATATATTTTATTGTATCAAAACTGCTCAAGATTGGATTTTTCTGGTTACATTTGAAATATGATTTACGTTAATATTGCTTCATTTTCTGTACAAATGATACCACTAAAAATTAAGTTATTGTGATATTGTGATTGTTTACTATTGGATACAAATGTTTTTGTCATTTTCAGTGTCACAATGATTTATATTAATGTCTCATAGCTTTAATTTTGTCAGATCGTTTTTATTACCACCCATTGTTTCATTAACAGGTAGAAGATAAATTTGAAGTTTACAAAAAGAAAGGTAACCCTGTAGTGTGTATTGCTGTTGAGCCTGTTCAGTCCGAAGGGGGAGATAACCATGCCTCCCCAGCATTCTTCCAAGGTTTACAAGACATTGCTAGAAAGGTATACTGGGGCAAAGTCTGAGATTTTTGTACTTTTCTTTTTCTTCCTTTTTTTGCTATTCTTTAGCCCTACCTTTTCCCCTCAACGCTCTGATTGGCTTACTTTCACCTTTCAGCATCATTTAGATCGATGTCAGCTGCCGCACTTGATGTCCTTGCGACTGATTGGCTTAAGATAAAGCAAATTCCTCCATAGTAATACAATTAGCACATACTATCACACACAGAGTGCCTCTGCATAGAGATCTAGAATCAATGTAGGACTTGTAAGACAATAATTTGTTTTTTATTTATTACATCACATTCTTTTGTTTTAATTATGATCTTTTTATAAAACTGTCATTAAAAGGAATTTTAGGCCTACTAGTAACTATTCTCTATAATAAAAGTGCGAAAGGTTTTGAATGTACAATTTTGCCTGAATATCAAAAGCAAGTATGATTTAGATTAGCATTGAAGAAGAATGGAACATTTAATAGCTTTTTGTAAGGTGATTTCACGTCAGAGTGTGCTCATCTTGAAATATCTGTAGTTTTAATCACACTATTTTGCTTAGAATTCCTGCTCAGAATATGAATAATTAAAAAAAAAAAAAATGTATCCCATGGATGGATTATTCTGAAAGTTAATGATTTGAAGTTGCTGTTGATTTAAATATTTTCTTTGTTTAAGCACTTTTCATAGGGTCTTTTTATTTTTTTTGCTTTCATTCCTTTTATGTAGATTTTGATGTAAAAGATATCAAGGAGTCATACTTTTTATTTTTCCATAGCATAATGCTTACCTACTTCTTGATGAAGTGCAGACTGGTGCTGGTACAAGTGGGAAATTTTGGGCTCATGAGCATTTTAATTTGAGAGAGCCTCCAGACCTGGTCCCTTTTGCTAAGAAGATGCTTACTGGGGGATTCTACTACAGGGATGAAATGAGACCAACAGAGGTATTTGTGCTCATTAAAATCTGGGGAAAAATTTGGTGCAACAACATTTATGGACAAGTTGAGAGATGCTATTGAGATTAAACAATTTTTTTTTTATGAATAGTTTATATTTGTTTTCTTCATTTAATAACTGTGTATATATTATAATTTTTTTTCTTTTATCAGGGCTACCGTATATTCAACACTTGGGTTGGAGACCCATCAAAAATAGTTTTATTGAAAGAGGTGCTTGATGTTGTGAAGGAGGAGAAGCTAGTTGAAAAAGCCAAGACAACTGGAGAATACATTCTTCAAGCATTGGAAGATTCACAGGTTTGTGTTCTGTGGGCTCATCATAACACATTGACATACATAAGAGATAATATTTAATGTCTGTATTAAGTATGTTCAATGTCATTACAAATTTCTTCATTACTTTGCTTGGAAAAATCTTTCTTTTTTTTTTAAATTTGCTGATATAGATTTTTTTTGTATGATTATTCCTTAGTCACAAATTGTCAATAAATAACATATTACTTATACATACTACTTTTTTCTGATATATTTCATCCAGAATCGTTTCCCAAACATTTTATCTCGAGCCCGTGGACTTGGTTCCTTGTGTGCCATAGACTTCCATGATGGCTCCAAAAGGGATAAAGTCGTCGGTGTCTTGAGAAACAAAGGTCTGAATGTTTACTCCATAATATGATTTGTGTTTATTCTTAATTTTTTTTGTTATTTTTTATCATGTCTGAGGGTTTGTGTAACAATGAGAAAATGGCAGTTTTGAGACAAAAAAAGGGGGAGGGGGGTAGTCAAAATATTAAAGTACCTTATCTGTTTGAAACCACGGAGAACATCATGTAGAGGCAAATATGATTTTTTTTCTAAGTCATATTCAAAGTGTAAAGGAAATTTTAGCGACTTCTTTTTCATGTTTCCTCCTTGTCACAATTGTATTAATATTTTTCTCAAATAATATATTCAATAAATAAATTTACAAGGTGACAAAGGCCACAAATGTGATGAATAATGAGTAATGAGTAGCCAAAGAGTAATTGGAGATCAGGAAAAATAAAATAGACCTTTATTTCTGTTATATCTTTAAACTAAATAAATGACCTTTTTAAATAAAAACTTTCTCTTTCTAAATGAAATTTGACATCATATTTAATTTGTGTTAGTAAACCATGCTTGATGTCTCTAAAGTAAATATGAAATTTTACATTTTTTCTTCACCTGCTTATTATTTGAACATAGTTCAAGATTATACATTTATCTTACTGCCAATGACTTTAAACTAGTAATATAATAGAAAAAAGAAAATAATAAGAGAATATTTTGTGGATTGGAAATAAAGTAGGAAGAAGGAAGAAGATTAGGGGACCATTGGAGGGGATAAGGGTTGGGGTTGGGAGGACATAAAAAGACAATGACAAGAAAATTTCATATATTGTTTATTATGTTGTTTTTTCCAGGTGTCAATATGGGTTCGTGTGGAGCAAACACACTACGACTGCGACCAACACTTACTTTGGAAAAGAAACATGTCGACATATTTTCTGATATCTTTAATACAGTCCTGAAGGATTTGTAGAATTGAATAGAAGGAACCTTATGTTAAGGTTGATTTAACAATTTTTTTTTAATGAAAACTATTTTTTATATTTGATCACAAATAACAAAATGTTAATTACACATGTAGTATTAGTATTTTTGTAGGACCCATCCATGTTTAATCTTTCAACTTGATACCCTTGATCTCAGGATACTATGTTATGAATTGAAATCCAGAATCTATGGGCATTGCTTGTAAGATATCACTGAGAGAATTTCGCATCAGATTTATTTTATTTTATGTGACTTGTTATTACTTACAGATCATTCCTTGTTGGATATTTAAATATGGATCTGAGTTTATCCAAGATAAAATGAACTTATCCTTGATTTCCATCCATGATATAATTTGTGCCCATTTTCATTCATGAGGGCTTTTCACACAGGTTTTTGAATTGCAATAAAAACTTATGTAAGAGAACTACTGTCAAGCCTCATTATACCATCTCCAGTTAATCTGCCTTTCTCCATTTACACATGCTCTTTGCCATGTTACAGATCTGACAGTATACAATGTTGGCTTCCATTGTTTCCCTTTCACTACAATGACAAACACTTTATCATGCAATCTTTCTTTTGGTCTCATAGCAGTTGGTGTAAAGAGGTTTGGTTACATTTAGATTGATCCAATAACTTTCCTTTGCATCATTATTTAACTACAGTGTAATTTGTTAAATGAAACAATTTTTTCTCTAAACTATTGAAGCTTGTATTATATATTTTCATCTAGATGAGTTGTATGTTGATATGAAAAGAAAATTGTCTAAGAATGTCTATCTTAGAAAAGCTGGTGAAAATAAAAAGAGATGTTTCTATTTTATACCATCTGGGCTAAATTAATGTCTTTATTTGGATATTTTGCTTAAGATAGTTTAATTCTTTTGATCATTTCAAAAACTCCACATTTAGTAGCAAAACTCTAGTAAGAGCAATATTTTTTCTTTCACTTACTGTAACTCATACTCATTTTTTATATATGCAATTTGAATCATCTCCTGAGGAAGATTTTTGCATAGTATGTGTTGGAAGAGAGTCATAACTGGGTTTTTATTCCTTTTGCATGAGAATTTACTTTCAAAATATAAAAAAAGCAAATGTGTTTTTTCAGGACATAGTTATTAAAATTGAACATATAGCGACAAAAAAGAACACAAACCACAATGTTACAGCAAACATTGTCAAAGTCATTACTTTGAGAGAGAAGGTTTTGTAATAAAAACTAGAGATGCTTGAAAAGTAATGATTTATAAGCCATACTTTTCAAAGTAAACAGGCTACTATTTGATTTGTATTGTTTTAAAAATAATTACCATCCTTGGCAATACAAGTACAAGCCTGCCAACTGTTGACTTGTTGTTTCATGTCATCGATAAAAATGTAAAAACTTTTTCCACGACACCGCAAAACTGTAGCTAGCTAATTTCATATCATCACTGCTGTGGATTTTGTGGCCTAGATGAGGGCTTCTTTAGCACAGGAAAACAATTCTAATGTTGCAAGGTCAAGGCTGTATGGAGGATGAAATAAAGTGTTATACAGTCGAAGAGAAGATATTGTCATGCGTTCAGGTTCTCAGGTATAGTCATCAAAATAGCAGACAAAGTTGAATTGAGTGTACCTGTCATCACATTGCAGATTACCTCAATACATATATGTATGTGTGTGTGTGTGTGTGTGTGTGTGTGTATGTATGTGTGTGTTCATTTCAAAGCTAATGATACAAGTCAGATGTTACACAGTATTCATTCAGACTGTTTGTTGTTCATGCAACTTCATGATTTGTAGAACAGAAATGTAAAGAGAAGGTTTTGATATTTCTACATTGGTATCGGAATAAATGGTTTTGATGTAAACCAAGCTCAATCCAAGGCATGTACATCCAATTTTTTATCCCATGTCTTTATTCAACCTGGTGCCATTTAGTTGTTAACGCAAGGGGCTTTAAAATCCGTAATAATGAATAGAGGGGACGGGCAGCTGGGGAACTTGCTTGGTAGTTCCTTACAATGCCAATTACATATTCAATAGATCACATTAATAGTCTTTGTCTAATTTATTATTATTATTATTATTATTATTATTATTATTATTATTATTATTATTATTAACATCATTATCCCTATTATCATTATTATCATTATTATCATTATTATCATTATTATCGTCATCATCATCATCATCATCATCACCATCACCGTCACCGTTGTCGTCATTGTCGTTGTTGTAGTTATTATTATTATTATTATTATTATTGTTGTTGTTGTTGTTGTTGTTGTTGGTACTTGTGTATTGTTGTCATTGACGTTCTTTTATGTCTGACAGGCTAGGAATAGGAAGCAGGAAATGTTAAAGCATTCAAAATGTTGGAACAAAGGAAAAACAACTAAACAAAACACAACCCCTCCACAAAAACAACAACAGTAAGCCCCCAAACAAACAAAAACAAAATAACACCTGCACGCCTCCTCACCCAAACTGTAGAGATATTTGTATCTTTAAGTAGAGTAAGCACATAGATTTATAATTAACAGTAATACAAATAAAAGATGAGAGAGATATATTCCTGTTAACAGTTCAGTGTCAGAACAACTGACCACTCTTTTATTTTAGCTCTCTTAGTAGCTCCACATGTACACATAAATGAGTAGAGGTCACATGGTACATGTAAACATTGGTGAGTAGATCTCACATGGTACATGCATAATTGGTGAGTAGATATCATCGGCCAGTCTATTAATAGTAACATATGCAACTCCTTAAGATACCAGGTTATCTAACACTAAGGCAATTATGTTAGACTGGCGGCTGGTATCTAGACTTGATATTTAGATGCTGTTACACAAACTTAACAAAACAAACGTCCTTTCATATGTGCAGACACATACATGTATATTATATTCATAAGTAAAACAGTAACAGACCTAATCACAAAACAATTTCCATTGTTTATCGAAAAAACAAACACCACCACCAACAATCTTTCTCATACATTCACTTGCTAACACACACACACACATACACACACACACACACACACACACACATGTGCCCACGCATTTCATAATTATTTCCCCTTATTCTCCTTTTACAGATATAGCATTTTAATGACTATAAAATGTGTTGACATTCACAGGAGAATTTACCTCTTCGATCTTATCCACCCAAACAGTTGTTGAACAATTTAACTATTCTCCCTTTGATGAGAGGACGGAGAGAAAAAAAAATTCTAAGTTTTGTATGTAAATTCTTTTTCATCTCGTTATAGAGAAGATAGACTGTCCATCATATCGCATACAGGCATGTTAGAGAAAAGATCAGGTATATATATTATCAGCCATTAATAAGAATGTCAGAAAAAAAAGCCATTGTAATATTCATCATAGCAGCATGCTGGAGAACAGATTGAGTGAATTACTAATTAGAAATTTCATTTCACCGTGCGGATAGTAATAGTAGGCTACGTATCGGAATAGCGAGCTTGCAGAAAACGTTACGTTGGAATAGCGAACATTTCTGACATTGGAATAGCGAGTCGTATTTTCCTCTATTACTCTGTTACATGTAAAAGTAGTGGGTATCGTACATAAACATAAACACGATACTATACTATTGGTTATAATGCAACAGCAGGCCTCAAGTGACAAGGCTTAGACTTTTGCAGACAACGTGCTCTTTAAATTATATTTATGTCCAAACCGATTCTACATATCCACCGATCCTTGGGCCAGTCAGTCTTTAAAGGTAAAGATGGCATTTATATAGCGCTCTCCCCCGCAGGCTGCAAGCTCAAAGCGCTTAGACATTTTACCCCCCCAGCAGACCTTTTCATTCCAACACCTTCTCAACTCTCTGGAGAGCATACAGCAGAGCTGCCTGTTAGGCGCATCATGCTAACATACTGACACGATCTTTCACTGCCTATAGCCGGGTACTCATTCACACCTGAGTAGAGTGAGGTAAGTAGAGTAAAGTGTCTTACCTAAGAACACAACGCCAATGAACGGTGATTTTTCGTAGTGGACACCCAAGCAGTCACCCATCTATACAGTGACCATGGTCAACGCTGCTGGACTCAACTCATTGTCGAGTTGTGCTCACCGCTGAGCCACCGACGCCTCTATGCAAGTTAGTATCGATTCAATAAAAATAAAAGTAATCTTGTTGCAAATCCGGGGCAGCTCGCCATTCGGATGTTAGACAATCTATTGCTCGGTGAACATTAGAAGTAAAATCGCTCGCGATTCGGATGTCCCCGGATAGCAGATCTATTATTCATCCCGCGTCAGCCTGCCACAGAATGGATCTTGTATGAACCGCGTTCCGGCAATAATTCATAATGCCGCCGTAAGTTAAAAACCCAATCTTACAGTAGGGAGAAACTTTATTCCAGCCATTCCGTGGTCACAGTGGCTCAGCGGAAGCGCTTTGGACTCGCAACCGTGGGGTTGAGGGTTCGAGCCCCGTTGGGGACACTGATTAAACCCTTGGGCAAGGTTTTCAACACAAATTGCCAACATTTGCGTCGTTGCTTTTGCGGCTGACGCTCGGTTTTCGGTAAAAAAACGAAAAAGATAGTTTCCGTTCGGGGATTAATAGAGTGGAATTTAATTTAATTTAATTAATTAATTTATTTATTTCAATGTAGTACTATCGTTCGAGTTACAACTAAAACCTCTTTTAGGCCTAAATAACACATTTATTTGAACTATCTATAAATAGATACCAAACCCCTTCGGATCCACTTCTTTCTGCTGGTTCCAGTTTCCTAAAAACCATAAAAAACAACAAAAAAAAAGAATAAGCCAAAAAAAAAAAAAAAAAAAAAAAAAAAAAAAAAAAAAAAAAAAAACCCCCAAACAAAAAAAAAAAAAAA
>JBCJKE010119865.1:5694-18045 GCA_039654525.1 Melibe bucephala
TGTACATTCTAATGGTGGATAGTTGGTCAAAACCCATATTTTACTGTACATTCTAATGGTGGATAGTTAGTCAAAACCCGTATTTTACTGTACATTCTAATGGTGGATAGCTAGTCAAAACCCATATTTTACTGTACATTCTAATGGTGGATAGTTGGTCAAAACCCATATTTTAGTGTACATTCTAATGGTGGATAGTTGGTCAAAACCCATATTTTAGTGTACATTCTAATGGTGGATAGTTGGTCAAAACCCATATTTTACTGTACATTCTAATGGTGGATAGTTGAAAAGAAGATTGACATGGCTTAACTCAATGACCTTGCACTTAGAGAGGGCATAGTGAACCTTACCTCCTTTTTCCTCTTTCTTGTCACATCTTGCAGCTGAAGTAACACTTCCTATGTCGAGTTCACCTCTGTGGATCAAGGGCAATGCCAAGAGCCGTGGTTTCTACCGTGTCAACTATGATGAAAGTGGATGGACAGCACTAAGTAAACAGCTGAAAGCTGACCATGAGGTAAGCATGTAATGTCCAGGAAGGCATGTATTTCTCTATTTTTCTCCCCTCTACAAGTGTTTTAACCTGTTATTCTTAGAATTGATTTTCTCTGACAATGTGGTGTGCATTATGCTCTCATGTTATTACTTTATTGGATTGGTTAGAAGAGAAATGATTCAATTCACATTTCCTATGAAAGTAAAATCACACAATAACTACTTCTGAAAACTTTGAAGGAAATGAATTTAATCTTTTGAGTCTATAACTCTTTTCCTCCTGGTATGTAAGTTTTACATAATAAAGCTCTATTTCAACTTAACATTGTTTGTCAAAATTGTCTTAATGATTGTAACCCTAGAAATAGAAACATATGTCTCGTAACAGAGAAAGGCCTTGCACATAGAAGCTACTATTGCATGACAAACATCAATGGAAGCAGATGAACAAGAGCCAAAAATAGATGTCTAAGGCGGTGGTTAGGAAAAAGAAGACCCTAAGATTAAAGTCACTAAACTTTGTTTAAATCGTCCCAGGTATTTGAGAATGCCCAATGCAGGTTAGACAGCTCATTTGTCCAATACAATGCAATGAATGCATAAAATAAAAGGCTGTCAAGCTGTTGATTTATTAGTACATAAAATACAAAATACTCTCAAAAATAAGGGTGTGGGACATAGTTATACCAAAATGTCATCAGGGAAAAAAATATTTTAAAAATTCATGAGATATGTTAAAGAGGCATTTAGCTTTCAAGATAATCTTTATCAATATTTGCTTTGTGATTGCTGCATCAACAACTTTAAGCTAGAATGAGATAACATTAGCTAACAATTATGAAATTAAAGAAAAAAAAGCATTTTTAATTTGCAATGCTCTGTAGGGTTCAATGAAATGATAGAATTATTTTGGTGACCAAGTCCAGAACACACTGCAAATAATGGGGATGATGAAATTGCATTGATCAGATAAACAGACCTCAGTGTTCAAATCAAGCCCACTGACATTGGTTTGCTGATAAATTTGTAAAAATTTATTAGGATATCTGATTGTCATGACCTATTTTAATGGAAAACTCTCCCATTCCCATACATATCAAAGAGACTCTGTCCACTTGGCACTAATCAACAAAGATATTTTAAGATGAGGTAACAACTTACACAATATTTGTAAAACCATTACTAGATAATGGACTCTTTGTATGGGGTCCACATTATCAAAACCAAAAAGAGGATATTAAGTGTAAAAAAAAAAAGGTGATTTGTAACCAGCAACTATAATTATGCACCAGGTAAACATGAAATATATTTGCCCTGATACCACTCAAAGGATACAGAGCTCAGAATGGCTCAGAAGAATTACCACTTTGAGAATTCAATAATGAAAAAGTCACACAAAATTTACATTAACATTGGCATCTTCAAATGTAGATTGTCATTTCTATTCATATTTCTCTTGTACTTTCGAATCATGGAATTAACTCCCAACTAATGTAAAATACACTAAGATACAGGAGAATTTAAACAGAAATTTACAACTCTGAAATCAAAATACTAGATATAGTTATTTTTCAGCATGTGGAAGAGAATACTCAGTTCAACAGTTTATCACCTATTTTGAAGGCTACGAGTAATGGATTCGTACCAAAAGGCTTGGGCGACAGATATCGGTCTGCTGACATTGGCTGAATGACCACAGCTGACTGACACAATGCACAAATATACACTCAATCCCGTAATGGTGTTCACACTAGATCTCAATGTTTTTTGTTTTTTTTCTTTTTATCTGAGGCGACTAATTTTTTACATTAACCCCTTCCCTTAATTATTACTGATGTCAACAGACAATAGAAATCAAAGCTATATGACAAGTGGGCATTGGCAGGGGATGCCACAAGGAAAGGGTAAATATTGTTTGTCTTCCCTACATTTCTGGGTTTGATTATTTTTCTCCCCAGATTTTCAGTGTGGAAGACAGGGCAGGCCTGATTGATGATGTCTTTTCTCTTGCCTGGTCAGTACCTCACTTTGCTTTCAGTGTCCAGTATAATTAAAGGACTTTTTTATCCTGTGTATACAGTAGAACATGGCTAAACTAAAAACGGCTTAACCAAAATAATGGCTACACCAGAGAAACGAAATTTTGTTTGGCTTCATTATATGTTATTGTTATCAAACTCGCAATAAACCAAAGGCTTCAGACTGCATAAACTTTTCAATAAATTTGGTTTTCACATTGCCTGATATCAGTCAACCGCGTTAAGGAGCAGGCCACTCTGAACCAAAACACAACCTCATTGGCTCAGTAGCTCTCATATACTAGACTGCCACACCCTAGCACAAACAGCATTACTATTAAATGCTATTCACAATGCTTCTTTGATTGCAGTGAATATCTTATCAGTTTACATGCTCAGCTGTCTACAATTTCACTTTAAAGCATGAAATACAATATATATTTGGCATTATAAGCAGTGGGTTGTATTGACATCTACCAGTATCAGCCCATCCGACATGTTTTAACTTAAAATTTAACGATTTTCTTATAGCAAGCACTCAATAGGCATTGCCTAGAACTGTATATAAATTTAAAACACTTCCTGAACATGACAAGCCTGTTTTGTGGTGTGCCACTCGTCAAATGTTGTTATGCCCTGTAGTGTTGTAACCTTTTCGTTATGACCTTTTCCCAGAGGGTGAGTCCATTCATTCTGTGTCAGGAGGTGTTTGGTCACAACAGTCATGGGCTTATAGGTTGTGTGTGTTGGGCGATAATTTATAAGTTTGAACTGATGTTTTTGAGGGTAATTTCTGGTAAATTCAGAACTAGCGTTGAAGGATTTTGGATTGTTTTTTTTAGGTTTTTTTTTTTTTCAGAATCTGTAGTTTCTCTTCTAAACAGAGATTGCAATATCTCTCTCCTGATTTATAGGCATTCACTTTCTTTAGGATGGTCTCATTTTGTTTTTATTGCTATATTTCTTCTTTCTTATTAGAAGTTTTTGCTCTTAAATTTCATCGTCCTTACCATTGAGTCATGTTAGACAAGAGTGAGAAGAAGGCTATTCTTATTTGAGTGCTCTTTAACCAATGCTTGTATATAATGTATGCCTGATCAAGATCATGGAAGTTCTTATGCATATTTATTCAATTTTCTTGTTTCTACACAATGACTGAATATGTTTTAACCTCTGCACAAGGCAGCTGTGGCAGTAATCTCTGCAAATATCCCTTTGAATTATTGTATTTATTCTGTCAACCTGCTACAGGACTGGTGCCATCGACTACTCACTGGCTCTGGACATGAGTTTGTACCTGGTGAAAGAGACAAACTTCCATGTATGGGGGATAGCCATGACCCATTTCAGCTCTTTGTCCAGCAGGCTTTATCTTCATGAGTCGTATGACAACTTAAAAGTAGGTATTGAAGAATATTATCGTACAACTATCAGCAAGTTTCCACATTTTAATGATGAATGTGAGTTAAGAACTTGAAGCAAATTCTAAGTCATTAACGTCGACAAAGTCATTCACATATTTCATCAAAGTTTTAATAAACTTAAAATATTTTATTCTCTTTTTTTTTTTTTTAATTCTCGGAGAAGGGATATGTTGCTAAAACGATAGAAGTGCGTAGACATGATTTTTATGAAAAGGACACACATTTATTTAATGCACATGAGTCAAAATGATGAAGGAAAGCCTTCATTGGTGATTTAAACATTTTTTTTTCTTTCCACTTTTCACATGTTCATATATTTATTTCCTCTAACAGGCTCTAATGCTCCACCTTACCCGTCCTTTGATTGACTCACTAGGGTGGGAGGACAAGGGAGACCACTTGGAGAGGTAAAAAGAAGAAACATTCACTAATATATAATGCAGACGTTATAATTTTCTCTTTTCTTTGATATGAACACTGACGGTTCTCGTTTACATCTGCCTGTTTTTACCATTGATGATAAGGGTTTGGGAAGGACTTCATATTTAAGTTCTCACAATAAATTTTAATCAGTCTTCGATAAGTATTGAACTTCCATTGGACAGTCTGGTTTATCAGCCATATTCAGTAGAACTGATCATTCTGTGTTGCAGTGTAAAGAACGTTTTCCAGTACTCAACATCAAACTTGTCATAGGCAGAATTCAAACCTTGGACTTCATTATCTGCAGGCTGAGTGCCCACCAACTAGACCACAGGGCTTAAATCAATGTTTTTTTTGGGTTTGTTTGTTTTGTTTTTTGGTGTTTTTTTTGTTTTTGTTTTTTGGGGTTTTTTTTTCTGTTTCTTATCAGTCCAATTACTATGGGCAGTAAAATGTACATTTTTGTATGCAGCCTTACCAGTAAAAGTGTTTATCAAATTTTCATGAACAGTATTTTGACTAAATATCCATACATCTATTTGTTATTCTGTTATATTATCTATTTGTAATGTGTCCATGCAGAAAAATGCGGTCATTGATGATAGGCAAGGCTGTGTTTCTACAGTACCAGTCAGCTGTGGATAAAGCCAAGTCTTTCTTTGAGTTATGGAAAGCCAACGAGTCAGTCAGGTAGGGGTTGTTGGTGAATGCACAGTGATGAAGATTCTTATCAATTAGATTTAGTCCAGTAGAATAAAAGTATTGCTGCTCCATCTGTTATAGGGTCTACAGAAGGCCCAAAGCACAGCTTTTGTCATATTTTCTGAAGGCAGGTCTTTGCAGTAAATTTTAAAAATTTCAATTTTTGTTATAATATATTTTTGATGCTTGTATTGTTTAGAAAAAGAAAATTCTCTGCTTTATCACGACAGAATGTTTTTGTGTTACGGGTAGTAATGTTGTATGGTGGTACCATTATTTTGTCTTACCATATTCCACCCTTCTCTTTTTTTAAATCCATCTTAGTTTGAACAATGATTTACGTGGCACAATTTACTCAGCGGGAGTGAAGCATGGGACCAAACAAGACTGGGATCTTGTCTTCCAGCGTTACCAAAAATGCAAGGTGCCATCAGAGCGAAGCACCTTGTTGCGTTCATTGTCGGCTCCAAATGATGCAAGAATTTTGCAAATGTTTGTATTTCAATGTGACTGTTTTTAAATTCGACATCTCAAGAAGTTTAATGTGTAATAAAATGTTCAGTGTTCAATCTATGACTTAGAAAATGATTATCATAGACATTTAGCCTATTGTTTAGTTCTGAACTTATTTTGTAAGTCCAATAGAAGGGCAATATAAGAGACATGATTTTGATGGAGCAGTCCAACCTTGTTGTTTATTTGAATTAAATGGTATTCATTCTTATAGAATAATCCTGGGAACTCTTTCACATGCTATACATTATGAAAAAGCGTTTAAAACTGATGTGGGTTTGTTTTTTTTATTCTTAATCTTTAGTTTTTGATTTATTTGCTTTCTTCATGCTAGTTGAAGACATTTTGACTTTGATTCTTTAAAAAAATAGAATTGCATCATTTTAAGGCTACTTTTCATTCTTTTTTTTATTGGTTTTTGATATATTTATTGATATATATTTTTTCTATTTTTTAATTAACATACAGTTTGATGGAATATGGTTTGGACAATAGTAAAGTCAAGTCTCAAGATACATACAAAGTGATAGGAAGCGTTGCGTCCAATCCAGTTGGCTTTCTATATGCCTGGAGGTTTCTAAGAGAAAATTGGAGCATTTTCTTTGAAAGGTAATGAAAATGAGTTATTTGTGTTAGATCTATGATTGACTGACTGTTAAGCCTTTGTTGACTTGGCAGGCAGTGACGAAGGGTTATTTCAATTGATTGATCAAATCAACATAGAACTCATGGAGAATTTGTTATGTGAATATTTCTTCAGAACGCAAGGCAAGTCTGCTTCTAAATGACTCTGTAGAGTTATGATTATAACCTAAGCTAAAGAGTTTTTAGATTTTATTGCATCTTAATTAAGATGCCTTTCAAAAGCTGCTTAATTTGAAGTAATACTTCCGTATCAGATAGAATTAACAGAACAAAAAACAAAACAAAGCAAAAAAAAAAAAAAAGAAAGAAAAAAGTAAAATTATTGTAGATAAGATTATATTTTTGCCACATCTGTTCGTTGATAATTTCCAATCTACAAAACAAATAAAAACATGTTTTGAATTATTTTATTTTCAAATTTCTGTGGATTTTCAACAAATGTAAGTATGTAATGTAAGATCTAAATCTAGTTTAAGAATGAAATGCATTATCGAAATCAAATTTAAGTAATAACCTTAACTCCAACATTAACAGATATGGACATGGGTCATTTACCCTGAGTGGTATCATCAAGTCAGTTGTCAACGGCTTCTCAACACAATTTGACTATGATGAGGTGAGTGATGTAAAGCTGTGATTGTTCAAAGATCAGAATATTTATTGCAATATTCTATTTGTTTCAGTAGGAGTAGGATATGTTCCCCCCATTTGATGTGATGTCATAGCTTTCACTCTTCATTTGATCAGCTGTTCTAAGGCAGAATGGCACATCTGGTTTTCTTACTTGATTGTCTTACTGCCGTAGTCTTGGCCATATTCTACAAGGGGAAAGAGACAGCAAATCTTCAGCTGGAAAAGTAATTTTCACAGATACAAACCCACTTAAGTCAATGGCAGTCTGTGTATCTATGTTTTCCTAGACAAGCATGTTATCAGCAGAGATATTTTGTCTAATTTTCTTTTATTCCATTTCTTTAAGAATTTTTTTTTTCATCTTGACTTTTTTCATCTTATGGAAACCCTGCTAGGGTTTTGATACTTTTAGCACCGTTATTACTGTCATTCTTTATCTTTTTCCTGTTCTTTATATATGTATTTTCATCTGTATCCCTTATGAGCTGTGAGAACCTTACTGACAAAAGTGGACAAGTTGAATCCTATTTGATGGGTCTATCAAGAAACTACTCTATTTGTAGTTTATTTCACTTAACCCTGTCAATGGTCATATTGATCATGCAAGCACAACCAACCACTAGTATGACTGAAAATTGTCTGGAATTGTGTATGTATGAGTTACTGTTACTGATGTCACTTACAACGCTGATCTTTCTTCTGCCATATATAACATTTATTTTATACTTTCTCTTAATTTGATGTGTTAGATGATTTCCAATTTTATAATGCTAATACAGAGTGGGGATTTGACTGTAGAGAAACAGAGATGTGCCAATAATCTTTTAACACCACATTAAAATTCATTCAGGGATGCTCTGGTTTTGAAAATCACTAGAGTTACGTTGAATGCAGCAGAAAGTACTCTTTCCATTTTTGGCCCTTCATTTAGAATAATCTGCCTCTAAATGTCTCACCTAATGTGAGGTGTTGGCATTCGTGAACATTGTTATTATTGTTATTGTTATTATTACAGTTATTGTTGTTGTTGTTATTATTATTATTATTATTATTATTGTTATTATTATTATTATTATTATTGTTGTTGTTGTTGTTGTTATTATTATTACATTACTTTTAATATTGTAATTTAAATTTTATTATTATTATTATAATATTATTATTATTATTATTATTATGATTATTATTATTATTGCTATTGTTACTGTTTCTTCTATAAGATAATTCCTGACCTTAGAGACTTTTGAATTGTTTCTACTTTCCCTTATGTGATGGAACATAAAGGGAATCTTTGAAGCAATAGTTGGAGTCAGGACAACTGTTTTAGATTCGGGTATTGCTTCAAAGATTCACTAGCGATAAATTTTCTGATACAAGGATATTTTTTGATAACAAATCTTTTCTTGTTTTGTTTTCCGAAAATACTTAAATTTTAAACCAAAAAATAAATATTCTCAAACAATGTAGACATAGATCTACTGATCTGACTGTGACCTTAAAGAAAGTTTTTAGAATATCAAAATTATAGACCAATTTTTTAAATTCATAAAATAGACAATAATTAGTAAATTATAAAGGTATGAAATTTATATCCTTGTTTAGATTTTGTGGACAATTTGTTCAGATTTTCAATTGTGGAGGAGAAAAAAAGTTGATTTTTTTTTTTAAAGGCTTGACATACTTGGAGTTCAAGGTTACTGTGGACTGAAAGTCAACACCTCAGTCACTGATTTGAAAAGTCCCCCAAAGATCTTCTTTAAGTTCTATCCCCTTTGCCTGTTCCCCAGGTCAATGACTTTTTCAAAGGGAAAGACCTTGGAAGTGCTACCCTGGGACTGGAGCAGGCCAAGGAAGTCATCCAGTCCCACATCACCTGGGAGAAAAACAACCTGGACAAAGTCAATGCCTGGCTGCAAGATCCAAGCCACGCATTTAATAAGAACAGATAAATAAGGCACCAAGGATAAAGAAAAAGCCTGGTTTTTTTTTGTTGTTTTTTTTTTTTAAAGGACAAGGCCACAACACTTTTTTTTTATTGGATGAAAATGTGACGAGAAAAAGGATTATAAAAACTGATACTTGTATATTTCTAAAATTGGAAGAAGATCATTGCAAAAGTTTCCCATAAAGATGGCAAAACTATTTTATGTTCTTCTTGAGCACATTCATGCTGTAAATACTGGTTCCCCCCCCCCTCCTCCCCCCCTTTAAATTACCCACAGCCGATACATGTATCTCTCAATCCTTTAAAATTTTCCACCTGGGCTGGAGATTGAGAAATTAAATATGTTTTCGATTAGTATATACCAAAAATGTTTGAATATGTTTCTCAAAAATACTTGTTATTTTTTTCATTTTTGACACAAAAAAACCCCATTGCACTGCTTTTAGCACTTGAATGCAGTACATAGATAATTTGATTAAAACGATTTAGGAACAGGCATTAAGGTTACACATTTAAGTTATTTACTAACTCTCTGTTTTTTATCCAATGACATGCATTGCGTAAACACTTAATGTCTACACAGATCTGTCAATCGCAATGGCTTTAGCTGGTCCACATGTTTTTCTGTTTCTCTATCTCACAATTATGCCACCAAGTGGCTATGGATTTGCTTACCGTGATCTGATTTTTGTTGTGCTTTGTTTGCAATTGAGACTTTACATTTCACGGCTTATGAGAGGTACTTTACAAAGTATAAATGCTCGTCATAGACCGTGATTAGCAACCTTGTTTTTATGGGACAACGGTCTGACTTAAGATATTGTGAGTATTTTTAAAAGAAATTTATCTATTTTCAGCATGCTACTGGCACTGGTAATTATCTTTTCTTTCCACTTACCTTGCTGACCTCAGTCTCTTTGTACAGGACTCAACTGAAAACATGTTTACAGGCAAACCTTGATGAACAGCTAACTCAGGGGCTGAAGGAGAGTTGATGCTATAAAACAATTGGCGTTATAATTAAAGGGGAACAATGGATGTCACCATGACATCTAAGCCTCTCGTCTGTTTGAGTGAAATGAAAGTTTACATTACAAGAATGATGAAAAGCAATCCTGAGTGATGGAATATCATCTACACATCTGCTGCCTGAAGTGTGAGTGGACAGAGTGTAGCAGTGCATGTATAGTGTCAAGATTATAACGCACAGTTTGATTTACAACAGTGGTGATGCTTTGTGGCTAGTTTGCTTAACAGTGCCAATGTTCAATAACAAAACACCCTTTCTCAAAGAACAGTATGCATGTGTGTGCGTGTGTGTGTGTGTGTGTGTGTATAGCTGACATTGTGAGCTATTTCTTTGTTTTTGTTTGATGTAAGATCAGTTGATGGTGAAAAGAGAAGGCATTAAATAAAATGGCTGATCAGCAGAAAGCAGTATAAGTATAATGAGGTTGTTGTTTTTTTTTGAGTTGTTGATGCTGGAGAAGGCTTATCTTGATTAAGAGAGATATGAAAATGTGTTCTGTTTTTTTAAGTAAAAGTAAAATCAATTTTAAAAGGATGGAAGTTAACACTCCACACTTTAAAATTCAAATAGCATTGAATTATTCCCTTTATTTCCACATGTGTGCTATACTCTCTCTATGCTTGAAAAGCCTGGTTTTAAAATGATTTCGTAATTATTAAATTACTGTTGGTCTGTAAGGACCTATGAGTGCATTCATGGGGAAAGCTTCCTTGTAAATCCAGTAAATCTTTTTTTTATTTTTTTGGCCAATATAAATAAATAAATGCACTCTAGGGCTAAGACATTTACGTTCATCTTGTTATATGAATCATACACAAATTGGTGGAGAATTTATGAATCTCAAACGATATTGTATGCAATGTCACAAGGGATAAATTATAATTGCTCTTTACTTTCAGTCATCTGTTTGACTAATGACTTTCAAACAACTTAAGGGATAATCTGCCGGGACAGAGTTGTGCATTTATCTAGACACACTGTGAAAAAAATATTTTTTTGGTAAAATTTGAGAATCTTGAAATAACTATAGACTGTCTGTCTCATATATATATTTGATATATCCTCTTACTCCTTTATATTTTCATCACTGGCTCTTGATAATTTTTGTTGTTTTTTATTTATTTATTTATTATTATTTTTTTAATGCATTATTTGTACCTTTGTTAAGGCCTTACAAGATCTCTTGCATCCTAAGTTGCATGCTATTCATATATAATATACAATTTGTGTGGTTAAATTTTTAAACTTTTTGCAAATGGGACCAAAGTTAAGACAATGAAAATAGTGTAATGTAATTGTGACTGAATTCTGTTTTACCAGGTCTATAGACGTAATATAACATGGAGGGCCAGTTCTGAGAATTTTAATAATTTAGTTTGGTTCAAAATTCAAAGGTTTTGTTGTTTGTTTTTTTTTTAACTTATTTAGCTTTATGCTCAAGCCTTAGATCAGTATGTAGTAAATAGTAATTTAACTTATGGAACCAAACCTTAAAAACTTCCTAAAACAATTTATCAGTTTTTTTTCTGATTTCCTCCGAAATTAAACATATTATATAGTATATGTACTCTGAAAAACCATTTAAAACCACTTCTTTTTACATATCTGGTGAACCAAAAAAAACTTTGAATGTCAATATATGTATTTTTTGTCATTGGATTCACATAAAATTGTCATCGGTCTGGTATAATTCAATAAAATAATCGTTTGAAGTTTTATTAAAATTATATTGATTGATCACAGAGAAACACAGTGATCACGTTTTGAATACACTAATCACTCATCGCAATTTGGTGAAAAACAAAGTTTCATGATCCTCTGATCCTCTTGAAGGACTTGATATTTTAATGATTTATCTCCATTAATAATTTGCTCATGCTCTTCATCATATCAAATTAAAAAAAAATTATCAATCCTGATCTTATTTGCACAAAAGTTTTATTTCTATCAATGAGCCAAAGGATTTTTCAGTTGCTAGCATTGCAAATATACTTTGGAAAATATTGGCTACTGATTTGTTTGTTTTTTTTTGGTTCACTTGATATACGATATACTTCTTTCTTCTACATGAATACATGGAACTTGTTTAATGTTATCACCATGGAACCACAGTGAATAAAATGTTGTTTCACAAACCAATGGTATTGGGTTTGAATCTCATGCATACCATGTTAGATGGCTAACATGGAAGATGAACACAAATGTCCCCAATCTGGCCAATACTGAAGATGAATACAAATGTCCCCATTTTGGCCAACATGGAAGATGAATACAAATGTCCCCATTTTGGCCAACATGGAAGGTGAATACAAATGTCCCCATTTTGGCCAACATGGAAGATGAATACAAATGTCCCCATTTTGACCAATATGGAAGATGAATACAAATGTCCCCATTTTGGCCAACATGGAAGATGAATACAAATGTCCCCATTTTGACCAATATGGAAGATGAACACAAATGTCCCCAATCTGGCCAATACTGAAGATGAATACAAATGTCCCCATTTTGGCCAACATG
>JBCJKE010119866.1:0-10911 GCA_039654525.1 Melibe bucephala
ATTTATTTTTTTTCTTAATCTAAAGGATGATTTATTTTTTGCCCTAAGTATGGGATCTACAAAGCGTTTGAATGCAACACCTATTATAATTGAGAACTAACATTAGAATTGTTCACAAAAAGGAAAGATAGACAGGTTTAAGAAATGGCTTTCCTTAAAAAAGAGATAATTGAGTAAAATAGATCAGATATGGTCCAACATATATATATGTACCAATGCAGGAAAAAATTTGTCTTGCATAAATTCATAGTTTTGGTTAAAAAAAAGTGTTAAAAAAAAAAAAATCCTTAATATTACATATTAATATACATGAATACATGATCCAATAAAATGAGTTAAAACAAAATCAAAGAAAAAATAGAACAAATGATGATTAAAAACACACAGACACATATGTAATTTTGAAGTCTTTGTCTGAATTACCCATGTCATCCAAAGTTGTGATGAAATAACAATTCTGACCAATGGCATATGATTTGATGCTTGTTATTTCAGCATTGTCATCATCCCACTTATGAATCAGTGCTAATGATAAGGCATCCACAACAGCAAAACCTTTCGGGTGTCCAATGAATAAGAATTTGCCATCCACACTTTCTGCCAAAGCTGTTGCATTATTATAAATCTGTTAAATGGGAGTACAAGTCTCATTATTTAAAAAAAAAAAACAACAACAAAACCCACAATAAAGGGACACATAAGTTTCTTTTTACAACATATTTGAAATTAATACTGTTTAGGGTCATGCTCTTACTAAAAATCCTAAAAATGAAAAACAAAAAAAGAATTAAACGAAAAAAACACACAATAGAAATAGATATACAATATGTACGGGTAGGTTATTAAAGTTTATATGTGTGTAATTACGTTTTACTCACATAGCCCATCAGTGCAGTAACAACCCACTCACCCATCCCCACCTCCCGAAAAAGAAAAAAAAAAGGTTTAGGAAATATCTGCGCCAATGGAGATTTTGGGGGGAAAATGCATCATGACTAAGCCATAAAAATATTAAGTCATCCAACCAAAAATACGTTTAACTTTTTCTTTGTATTATTAATGCTACAAAAGAGTTGATTTGGCATGTGAATTTACAAATCATTATGTCTTAAAACTTTTTGATCAGAAGTAATAGAAGTGTTTGCACATGCTAAATGTAGCGCATACTTACTGACAGTTCATCTGGCTCACTGAATCGAGGAGGTCTGATCTTTTGAGCATCAGCGAGCAATGCTTTCTCTTTGCCCTCAATAATTTCCCATGCTGATTCTATTATTTGAGTAAGTATTTTATTGATCATCCGATAAGGTTGTGGCAAGATATCCCGCATTTGATCTGGATCCAAGAGGTAGTCATTATCATCCTCCAGTTGCATGTTGTAGATTGATGGAGGAGTGAATGACACATTTTTCCTTATATAGACAGGCATCTTGTGCCTTTTCAATTAAATTACACAGAAAAACACTTCAAGTATTGTCCCTTGTAATCTTAAATAGAAGAACACTGGATCTGAAAAAACAAGAAGAAAAAATCACACTCCAGCGGAAACTAAGTTTTATTAGTTTTCAATCATCCACTCATTTGCAACTGTTATGTTTTTCATTTATATTTCATAATAATAAGATATGAAAGAAAGAACCAAATCTATTTCAAACTTTTCCACCACAGGTGGATCAAAATGATTCACACAGTGTACATACTTATTCACTTTATTTGAATGAAAAAGTGATGACTTGAAACTCCAGATATGTTTCATTCAGCTATTTATCAAACCTTGTGTGTTGTTGTGCTATCAATTTCAAAATCCTTTTAATTTTCATCCATTTTTTTCTGGAACCCTTTGAATTTTATAAGCTTGGCCATTCTGGGGATTTTGACCCAGTGACTTACAAAAGGCAAAGTATTTTTATAAACTTTTTTTTTACATGTAAACTGGAGGATATTTTATACATGATCATCATTATTACGTGGCAAAATGTTGAGATTTTTTTTTTTTTTTTTTACAATTTAATTGGAGTTTATTTCATTTATTTACATTTTTTCACTAGATGTATTTTCATTCCAGTAATTATTAGGATGTGCAATAACGCAACATCAAACAGTAAGATCACTTTGTAATTATTATAAGTATAAGGCGATACTATTAGTGATTGTCCCTATCAACAATTTCTATTCACTCTTCCTATCTAAGTATTTCTATAACTTCATTTAGCCAGAGATACCCCTTGCATCAGAATTATTGTTCGAGGGGAGAGGAAAGAACATTCCTATGTACTCACATCAGCTGGTTATTTTTAGATAACTTCCTTTTTCATCACCATGATTTTCTTTGTCCTGTAGCCTAGTAAGTGTTTAAAAAGAAAAAGAAAAAGAACTTTCTTTTTTGTGACCCCACCATGGAGGTATACATACGGTACCTATGATTACTCATTCTTTTACTGTTACCGTTTTCTTTGTTTATGTTTTAAAAATTGTAGTTATATTTTGATTTCATGAATCAAATTGAGTAATCTAGTTGGAAAGGATGAACTCTATATTAATGCTTCTGTGAGATAAGTGTTACCCTGTAGAGTTACCTATTAAATATTTTTATGGGAACTATAAATCCATGCATAATGGTTAAGGAATTGTTTGGGTAAGATAGGAGAGTCGAGAGGATGAGTCATCATAGTGGATACCCTTTTTGTTTTGTGGTCCCCTGACTTGATTCATCCCACGAAGAGTTCAAATGTTGGCAATAAAGACAAGGAATTGTATTGTAAGTAGATCACGACAATTTGTAAGATTTTACTTTCAGCTTTTTAATTGTGTTATTATTCTATTATCTTTTATGAAGTGCATTGATTATACTTATCAGTGGGAAATCTTTATGACTTGTTGTGTATGTTGACATAAATTGAGTATCTCATAAGGCTTACTTACTCAATTAAGTCGAAGAGTAACTTTTGATGTTTCAGATGAATCATATCGCTGATAACTATTTTAATTTTTTGGGAACTTATTATACTTGGTTTCTTCCTGTCAACGCTATATTCTCATCCCTGGGGAATTACCATGAATAACACGCCTTGTAACTTGAACCCCAGAAAAAGGGATTTCATTCGGGTTGCTTGACAAGAGAAGGGATGTAACTCTGTTTAATAAGTGATACTTTCACTGATTATGCAAAGATAGCTACAGTTGTCTCCCTTGATAAAGTCATGTAATAAGCTTAAGAACAGTGTCGTGCTACTTTACTGTTCTGTATTGACTTTAAATATCTCTAATGGGTATTTTGCTTATGACTGACTGACTTAAGGCCATGTCGTGTTCATGTTCACAGTCTGAGATGCTTCGGCGGCTTTCCGTATCCTTGCTGTGAGGTCTCAAAACTTTAATCTGTCCTGTGCGAGTAAAGTGATCTTATCTGGGTTGTTTATTTGAATGAATTTTGTAGATAGTCGATAAGTGCGAGATCTTGGTTGAGCACAATTGGGAGGCTTGTTTTCGGCTTTCCTCTGAATTTATTGTCACATTGGATGAAATTGTGCTTATACTTTTCTTGGGCAAAGGAAAGACAATTGTGAGTTTAATTCAATTATTTGAATATTTCAGTGTAGTATTGACATGCATTTACTGAGAAAATAAAATAAAACATAAATATTTGGTATATTGTAAGATGTTGCAATTATATGTCATAGAATAGCAATGGATGATTTATTGCACATGTCTGATTTGATTTGCCCTACTAAGGGTGTTTCATCATTTTACAGCTACCTCTCTTAACTAGCTGCGTCTTAATCCTAATTTGGTCTTATTCTTATTTTGAGTCTTAGTCTTAATGCAGTCTTATTCTTAGTTTTACTTTTAATCTTAATTCAGTCTTACTTATGATCTTAATTAATAGTATCATTATTATATTATTTTTTATTAATAAAACAATTACTTCCCCTACTTAGTGAGCTATCATACATTATTAGGAAAGTTAGTGTTATAAAGCATGTGGTGGTATAACGAAGACAGTTGGCTAGTTATATTTTGCCTACTCCTGTTATCTGCTCTCCTTTTACTTTTTTTATTTATAGTTATCCCTCCACTTTTTTTTATACACAATTTATTTGGGCCTCGATACAAGGCGAAATGTGTGATAATAGGTGCACACTTTTCAACAATCACAGTATACTGCCATTATGAAATAGATATTAACAAATAAATAAACACAAATAACAAATAAATAGATATTTTACAGATATTGTTAAAAATGTACTTCAGCTTGTGGCCATTCCTAACCAAAAATACCATTACGATCTTTTTAAAACCTATTGTTTAATCTTGTCATATATCTATTACATAATTTTATACAGAAACATTTCATTAAGTGCCACATGGGATATAGACTCAGCACACATTCACAAATGTACATGATTACATATTCGTGAGACACAGGTTCATTCTGGTTGAGGCGAGACACAGACTCACTTTTAAACAAAAAAGATATTTCTTTTTCTTTCATGGCTTAGATTGGGAACATGACAAATTTCTCTATGGTCAGGAAAAAATTTGAAATAGCCCATTTTCTACAGCATTTCTTACAACAGGAGATAGAATAAATATATCAGTAACTGTGCAGTTTAATGTCCTAGAAAAATAATGACCGACTATTGAATTTTCCATTTATAAAGAGCCTCAGGCATTGAAAGTCAATTACTGGCTTATATCGATAGTCAATTACTGGTTTGTGGCTTATATTCCTGAAATAAAAATTCAATCTAGATAGAAGACTAACACTACAGCCTGTCCACAAACTATAGCTGAGCTTTGAATAGTTGCAACTTTATAAATATATAAGCTAATTTATTATGAAGTTTTGCATTCTGAATTCAAATAGATACGACCAAAGGAAAATATCTTTTTCCTCTGATTTAAACAGAGAATAATTGATTTTTGCTTCTTGGTGCTGTATAAAAAAATTAAATATTTCATAGACCAACATTTTTAAACAGAGAATAATTGATTTTTGCTTCTTGGTGTTGTATAAAAAAAATTAAATATTTCATAGACCAACATTCTAGGAGCTTAAATCGGAATGCCCTCTAGGTTTAAAAGAAAAGAGATTTCTTTCAGGTGTGCTTTGTCCATATGATAAAAATTATCCTTTTCTTCTAAATTAAGACTAATGTATTGCACACTTCCTGCATTGGGGATGAACAGTTTTAAAGAAACATAAACTGAAGTGTCACAATTTTTATTATCTTTTTCTGTCACATTATTTCTGACAGTAGCATTGCATATTTAATACCTTAACTTTTTATTCCATAATTTTTCATCATGTAATTTCATTATTCCATAACTTTTCATCATGTAATTTAAAATTTGATAATTTTTTACCATTGTGAAATAATTATTGCCCAGTATTTAGGGCATATGACCACCAAGCCAAAGATCACAGATTCATTGCCGGTTTGGCAGGCTTGAATTTGAAATCCAAATTTTACAGGTTTTTTCCCGCCTCCTAATCCTGTGGTTGGTGGAATAAATGAGTGCCTACTCTCATCAGAGACAAATGATAAACTAGGAAGTCCAATGTATCTTTGGGCATTTTAACCCTCGGTGGTTAAAATAAAAAAGAGCCGACCAAATAGGCCGCCATCCTGGTAAAATTCAATTCCAACAAAAAATTGTTTTGGACTCATTCACCCCTAAAACCTCTTCTACCTCAGACTTATTGGCCATTTCATTACTCTGGATTCATTTCGAAGAAGCAACGATCAGAGGGGAAGAAAATGTAGCTGGGCGTCCATATTTCTCTTAGGATACTAGCCCTGGTGTAGCAATGCCATTGAAATTGATGCAAATGGCATACTACATGTATATTCAATTAATCAAAGAATATCTACTCGCAGACACCAATGATGAAAAGATTTCCTCCATCGAAAACTATTCTAAGAAATGATCCTGAATAATGATCAATAATTGGCAATTACTGTAGAGATTTAAAAATTTACATCTGAATGCTGTGTTCATCACTAAACATAAAAGAAATTTGCTAAAAAACTATTCATAAAACATTTTGATCCCTAAAAAAAAAAGACCGCATGCAAATATTCCTGACATTTAAATAGCAAGCTGAGTAGGTTTTCAAGACATCCGGTGGAGAATTATATCAGCCATAGTTTGTGGACAGACCGTTATAGCCACTAAATCACCAAAGCAAGTTGCCCAAGATAACATCATCACTAAAGAAGAAAATTGGCACGTCTTCAGTTGTTCCCATCAGCTCTTCGGTCTTTCCCACCAGCAAAATCATGGGACGTAACTTAAGAAATTTTCCACATTTTTTTTTTTAAACCTCATATTTTCATATTTTTCGGGAAAATAAAGACTAAAAGTCCCTGGAAAAAATAAAAATGTAATTATTTTCACATCTTTTAATCAGTTTTTTTTGTGTGGATTTTGGCTACATGTGTCATAAAAGAGCCTCAATTGCATCCAGTGACAAATATTTATCAAATTAAAGGTCTTGAAGTTAAGAATATGCCAAATTTGCTCAAAATGCACACAAAAAAACTGATTGAAAGATGTGGAAATAATTAAATTATTTGTTTCAAACAAAATATATTGGAAAATTTCTAGAGTTATGTTCCATAATTTCCCTGGTTACTGATGGGAACAACTGAAGAAGCCCCAGAAAAATGATATTCCTAAAGTAAGTAAATGAGCTTTGACATGAAGATTTTTATAAAAAGCTTTAATAAATTTGGTAGTTCCTTGTAATTATTTTAGGATGCTAAACAACACAACAGAACACAGTTACCAATAAATCTATATAATACAGTTCACCGACAGCTAGTTATCCGACATGCTCATTTAACCGTCATATTGGTCGGGAACGAAAAAGTGTGGTTATGTTTTTTTCTATTGTCGGATAAAAAAAATCTGGTTATCTGACTCCAAAACTGATTTCTGGGGACAAAAGGTATTTTTTCTTATTATAATGGTTCACTTATCCAACACACTTTGTTGAATTGTTAGACAAGCCACATTGTAAAGCCATGGGGTATAAAAGAGGAAGATGGATACAACGATTTCACTTTGCTTTCTTCTTATCTACTGCACTGCAATGAGAAATCTATTGGAAACTAAAATATTATAATGCAGAGATCAGCAAAGAGAAAAAGAGATTTCATCCCCTAAAAAGAGCATTGTTGAAGAAAAATTAAAGCATCCAGAAATAAATAATGCATGTATTCTGGTACTATTTTGAGGCTTTTTTATTTACAAAGTACATGCACATATATAACAATTAATAAGGTCTACTCTGTATCAAATTCACTTATCCGACATGTTCGCTTATAGCGACATTTTTGTGAAGAAGGATAACTGGCAGTGCATTGTAGATTAGGACTCAAAACTAGTCTACAGTCTACAGAGAAAGGTTTTTGGCTATGGTATAGTCCTCCCTTGAACGAATTGTGTTCCTTTGCCATACGAAGTGACTATGCCCCTGGCCGCCGGATATGGCCAAACTTAAAAACACTATTTCTTCGGCCACTCTCTCTTCCTCCCCTACTATCTGTCTATATTCCTCTCTTTTTTTATCTCTTTCTCTGCCAATCCTCCTCTCTCTCTATCTTCATCTATCTTTTTCTCTCTCATTCTCACTGCAATGCAATTCGTGTTCTTTCTCTGTCTTTCAATCTAACACCCACCCACCCACTCACACACATACGCACAATCACATACAAAAGAACACACACAGGAATAAGCAGTATTTTATCGTTTAGTTTAGCCGGTAGTCCATCCATCCTATAGTGTTTATTAGTATGTTCTTCTTCTTCTTCTTCATAAAAGCTGACAGACTCAGTCAAATGAGCATTATTGTCAACGTACCGCTAAAAGCTAGTATTTACATGTTAATGATATATGTTTTAGATTTTGTTTAAAATCTTCTGTATCTTTACTGCACTTTACACACTAACTGGCAGTTTATTCCATACTCTAAAAGCACTAGGGAAGTATGAATATAAATGGCTATCTACACTAGAAGATGGCAATGTAAATGCTTGAACACCTCATCTGGTATGATTATTTTTCATTTGAAAATGTTGTGCCCATTAAAAAAAAAGAGAAGTCAAAAAGATCGGCGGCGAGGGAAACTGAAATAGCCTAGCCTGTCATATATGCCCATAGAAATACACCGAATTCGATTAATTCTATGCGTATGCTTCTGTCTCTGGCGGCCGGGGAAATAGCCTTTTCACTGCTTCGATCACCAGCATCCGGGGAAAGAGCATCGAGCTTCGCCATAAGTAAGAATATGATTATCCAGATTCTGAAAAAATACCAGCCTTAACGGACTGTTATTGGCAATGTGCCATAAGTAAGAATATGATTATCCAGATTCTGAAAAAATACCAGCCTTAACGGACAGTTATTGGCAATGTCCTACCCAGCAGCAATTGGTAGGGCTATCAAAACAAGCTCTTTGATAGTGTAGATCTAGATCTAGATCTCTGAAAGTGTATGGAGTGCGTCTGTCTTGAAACATAGATTCTAGATCTAGATCTAGATTTTAGATCTAGATACAGACGACTCTTGGTTTTTTATCTTCAGAATTTATATTGCTTTCAGTTTCAGTCATACTGATTGGATTACTGAGGATATTTACGATAATTAAAGCTTTAGCCATATTCATTTCATAAACTTACAGTGGGACAAAGCAAACATAAAGATCCACTCAAAATCCAGTCATTTCAACTGAAACTGAACAGAAGCGTCAAAACGTAACTAATGGATACAAGTACCATCCGCCATGTTGAATTGTTCATAGCAACTTATTCATACATTGAAGCGTAATATCTATCCAGCCCGGAAATTACCAATCGTTGAATAGCCCTTGCTTGGTCTACATTTAGGACTAGTTGTTAATTGTTAATCAGTTTCTTCTTCATCTTCTTCTTCCAAACAAGTCATCTGCCTTGCTTATACTCAGTGTTTCTGTAGATGAGCATGTTTTGTTCCAATATTTTGTTTTTAAACGCCTAGAATCTTTCGAAATGGATTTACAGAAGATCATTGAAAAGACCCTGGGCTGCATTAGTAAGAAACGAGGAAGTGTTAAGGCGTATAGGAAGAGAGAGAAAATTGTTGGGTATGCTCAGGCAATCCTCATAAACCAGGCATGAAAGTCAATGGAGAAAATATAAACAACATTAGGTATGCAGATGATACAGCTCTTCTCGCAACTTTAGAAAAAGATCTCCAGAATCTTCTTTATGTTGCAGTCACTGAAAGTGAACGTAAAGGGCTTCTTTTAAATGTAAAGAAAACAGAACGCATGGTTGTTTCCAAAAAACCAAGAAATCCGACCTGTAACTTAATAAGTAATGGAGAGAAAATAAAATAAGTCCAAAGTTTTAAATACCTAGAATACATAATCACATCAGATGGAAAGTGCGATACAGAAATTAAAAAGAATTGCAATTGCAAAAGACAGTTTCAGAAAAATGAGCCTTATTCTTACAACAACAAAAAATATATCTCAATGGAAACAAAAATATAGAGTTTTCAAAGCATGTGTGTGGTCAATAATGCTGTATGTTGGAATATATCATAACAGGTATTAGAAAAAGATTAGAAGCAACAGAAATGTTGTTTGTAAGGAGAATGTTAAGAATCTCATGGCAAGATAAGAAGAGTAATGAAGCAGTACTAGAAGAAGCATGATTAAAGAAATCTTTAATGAAGATAATCAGGAAAAGACAGCTAAAGTTTTAGGCCATATAAATAGACACCAAGATCTTGAAAATGTAGCCCTTAGTGGAAAAATTGAACGGAAAGGGACTCGAGGTCGACAAAGAATAATATATTTACATAGCTTAAATTACTGGATGACTAATAAAACTAAGAGTAATGAAAACAATATGAGCTTTTTGAGATTGTCTGCGGACAGAAGTAAATGGCGTGTCATGATCACCGATGTCTGTTTCACACCTGGTACTTGATGAAGAAGACGATCAGGCAGAGGTAAATGCGTTTTTTGGGTTGTTGTTTTCTTTTGTTTGTTTGTTGTTGTTTTGTTGTTTTTTTATTTGTTTTTGTTTGTTTTGTTGTTGTTTGTTGTTGTTGTTGTTTTGTTTTGTTTGGTTCGGTTGTTTGTTTGTTTTTGGGTTGTTGTTTTGTTGTTTGTTTGTTGTTGTTTTGTTTTGTTTTGTTTTTTGTTTTCTTTTCTTTTCTTTGTTTGTTGTTGTTGTTTTTTTTACACATTTGGAGACGGGATGGAATTGAAAAGCTGGTAACATTATATTTTGTTGAAGGAAAACGAGCTCGTGGCCAAAATCAACTTTTTCCAGAGAACAGTTTCAGATTGGAATGCGCTGCCATCAAACATCCGAGATATGCATGATTTCGAGACTATTCCTTTTTTTTTTTTAGCCATTTGTTTATGCTCTTTGTATTGTTTGTTTTTCTTTGTTGGGTTTTTGGAGGTTGTTTGTTCTGTTGTTGATTTTGTTTTGCTTTTTGTTTGTTTTGTTTTTGTTTTGTTTTGTTTTGTTTTTCTTTGTTGGTTGGTTTTTAGGGCTGGGGTGTTTTGATTTGTTTTGTTGTGGTTATTATTTTGCTTTTGTTGTTGTTTTTGTTGTTGTTGTTGTTGTTGCTGCTGCTGTTGTTGTTGTTGTTGTTGTTTTATTGTTATTGTTTTTAATTGCCGTTGTTTGTCCATCTATCTATCTATCTATCTATCTATCTATCTATCTATCTGTCTGTCTGTCTGTCTGTCTGTCTATCTGTTTGTCTGTCTGTCTGTCTGTCTGTCTATCTATCTTTCTATCTATCTATCACTGACTTTTGTCTCTGACCTTCTCTCTCTCTCTCTCTCTCTCTCTCTCTCTCTCTCTCTCTCTCTCTCTCTCTCTCTCTCTCTCTCTCTCT
>JBCJKE010119977.1:0-10911 GCA_039654525.1 Melibe bucephala
GAGAGAGAGAGAGAGAGAGAGAGAGAGAGAGAGAGAGAGAGAGAGAGAGAGAGAGAGAGAGAGAGAGAGAGAGAGCGTTTGTTTTGCAATCTTACAGCAAAGTTATCCTATACCACGCTTTTAATAATAAGTACTTCAACCCCGAGATTTCGGAAGCTTAGACCGCTCTACACATCTAATAAATACAACGTACATGACTCAATACACACCAAAACGCCTCTCACAAATTCCAGATTTAAAAAAGAACTTAAAAACAATAAATTTGATGAAAGTACGCACACAAAAATGGCAGATTAAGAATAATAATATGGCAATACACAGTTTGGAACTATTTAATATAATTATTTTGTAGTAAAGTGTAAATTATCGCTTCGCTGACTCCGATGGACGCGTGCACTAGACCGTTTTCGTGATTTGCACATTGGAGATTTTGCATATTGCTTCTTTTCAGATGTATTTGTTTTGTGCAAGTGTTTTAATATATGGAGGTCATTTATTGGTGTTGAATATCTCGAGATGCGGTGAAGATGATGATTGCATTTGTAGTTTTTAGTTTTGCTGACTGATAACTTTGTCAAGTTACTTAGATATTGATTAATTACTGTTGGAAGGGATGTGGGTGTTTGCCCTTTGCATTTTAGGCCTTTGTAGACGTAGGCTTTCATAGCCGCCTTCTTAAAACTGTCCTAGTTATTACCATCTCTTGATTTTGATCCGCTGGCTGACAGTTTTGTTTTGCAGTGATCAAATAGATGTAAATTAGTAATTTTATCTGGCCAGTCAATATCATATCGATAGCATTTCTGAGATCTTTTCTGTGAAATGTCGAGAATGTCTAGTCTATGCTTTAGATGCAAGCTCATACGCTTCACTGTTTTATGCGAGTATAACTCTCACATTGTCATGTGCTTTATACAATCAAGCCATTCATTTCAGACTGATCTTGTTGTCTTTCTTAGTCCAGTTGTGTTTTAGTTTAATAAACATATCTGAGCAAGTACTTTTCTTCATTAAAATTTGATGTCTTCAGTTTCATTTATGAGTCTGCCGCGATTTGTAACACTTTTCCATTCTGTTTGGTTTCTAGTCACCTTTCTTATTCTCAGTTTTTCTTTCATTTACTTTTAGATTCCATTGCTCTAGGGTTTTTGATATTATTGGGGTATGTATATCTATGCTTCGTCCTCTGAGTTAAAAATCATGCGTAAATCTTTTATCATTCGTTAAATGGCAATTTTGTTCTGAGGTCTTTAAGAGTAGCTTCTAAATGCATTATTAAGGGAAAGATTTGCATTCCGCTGTTACACGAGAAAAGTTTGTACTGTATTTTTAAGGGAAAAGATTGCATCGCAGTTTTACATGAACAAATAATATGCATCGCACTTTTATAGGGAAGATACCATTTCGTACACTTACAGTTACAGGGATGATATTGCGGTGCGTTCTTTAGCATGAACGATTGCATTGCATAAAGTAGTAGGAATAGATTGTATTGCACTCTTCCCAGGGAAGACATTGTGTCGCTTTCTTATAAGAAAGAGATACCATTGCAACCGTGTATTTATAGCACTGCTATCATTCATGCACAAAGTCCTTGTCAGATATTATCGGCTTCCTTGTTGGATTCATACAACACCATTACTGAGTCTTTATTTAGAGTGCAGTGTGATTGGAAGTATTGAACGACAGAAAATGAAAAGGGTGGCAAACAAATCCCTTTTTGTGAGGTTAGCAAGGTTATTGGTAGCTAAAGCATTCCATCACCTTAGTTTGATTCCATTTTCATTCGGATTTTCTTCTCTTCTTTGAGGAAAATAGCGTCGAACTAGTCCTTTGTTTTCGTGCCAATAGACTGTTTGTTTGGCTTTGTTCACGGGGACGATGGTCTGCGCTTCTTAGATTGTAACAAGCGTAGTGGTAATAAAACAGGACCATTCCATTCATGGTTTCTGTAAGAGTTGACGTGAAAGAGCTCTTTTTCTCATAAGTTACAAAGTTACCGTGCTTCCAGTCCTTCTATTGAAATACGGAAATGCCTCTCATTGTGATTTGTGAAATGAATTTTAAGGGCACCGTCAGGAGCTTCCAGGATTCACAACGGTAGAACTAGACCTAAAATTGTAAAAAGAAGGAAAATATCGTTCGTTTGTTAAATTCTCTTGGGTCATGCCTGAGAAATTAATGCTGTTTGGAATCCAATAGTGAAAGTCCTGAATTACCAATAATTGACCTCCGGTTATGATGGTTTTCCAGTCTTTTGACTTTGACTTTCAGCAGGCTGATTTGATCTCTTCTAACCTAAGTTTCTATTTAATTAGACTCGAGCTTTCTCAAACATTTATTTTTCACTCGTAGATTTGCAATTATTTTAGATCCATTGCAATTATTGTCCTTATTTCTATTACCACAGAAATTTTAATCGTTACTTGTCGTCTGAGGAAAGGTTTAAACCCGAAAATGTATTGCTTTGTTTTGACTTTAAAGTGCAGATTTTCAAAAAAACTTAGTTTTGTTGCTATGATTATTAATTTACTTGATTGTTATAACAGAAATGGTCAGATTTTTTAACCTCAGCAACTCGCGTGCGACTTCTCCTTGTTACTAGTTTCAGCCTTCAACGGTTGTGGCAACACTTTCATATACGATGAAGTGATGTGTCACCAATCCCCCCCCACACACACACACATACACACACATACATACAAAAGCAATACAAAAAATAACAAACAAACAAAAAAAAAAACAAAAAAACAAAACAAAACACCCTCACAAAAGCCAAAGCCAAAGATGAAACAAAACAAAACGTAACAAACTCCAAATCAAAACAAACAAGCAAACAAGGCCAAAGATCTAAGTGACCTCTGCCCGATGACATAGTATGATACGATAAAAACCACATTTGGATCCTATTTTATGGCTCATCCTATCTATGGGAAAAAGGTAAGTAACGACTTAAAATTGTCCCTAAACAGATATGCAAGAACCTGCACTTATGGGGAAAATAGGAAAGAAAAGATGAACGAATAGAAACTGCTCAATGGGTTCACGAAGATCTCATGGCATTAACTTAGACAAACCATCATAATTTCTTCTATTTTGACGTGGAAATAAGTAAGGGACTGAATTACAGGGGTTATTCAAATGAATTATAGGGTTTATGTTATTATAATGTTATACCAAGTTCTATGCCCAATGCGTGGATCTACAAGTTTTACTTTCTGCATTGAATTATTCCCTCTGTATAATTTATATAATTTCTGATAAATAGAAACAGTACAGTTTTAGGCGTATTCCACCCCACACAAATAACGAACAGCTCATTGTATAAAAATGTAAAGAAATTCCCCTTTCCATTCAAGTCTTGCAAGCCAGATGGTGCCTTTTTGGACACGACATTTTGAGGCGTAACCATGAAATTCCCACAAATAAAGCAATGACATTCTACTTGATGGATGATCTGAAAAGACCAAAAGGAAGACCGACAACAACACTCCCAATAACATTAAATAACGACCTGAAGGGACTTAACAGCAACACAATTCAACTAACATCAAGGAAAGAGTTAGAAAGACTAAGAGACCACGCACAGAACAGCAGACTAAAGTGAACACCGTTTACAGCAAGGATACGGAGAGCTGTCGAAGCTGCGAGCTCAGATGACCCCCCAGCCAGCTGAAGGTTTTAATTCATGTAGGTCAAGTATAATTTGTAACTGGGGCCTTATTGAAATTGTCTAAACTACGATAAACTGTCAAATCTTAATAATTACATTGTTCTCGAATTCCAACAGTAATAATGGACATTTCTACAGCGCTCTTTTCCTTTCTGATTAGGCATTTTACAATAACAAGCAATATACTTTTACAAGTATACAGTGCTCTAAATAACGTGCAAAGAATGTACAGGGAGAGTAAAGATGATTATTAAGACGATCATGAGCATCCCCACTTTCGCTACATAAATGAGGAGAGAAAACATGATTATTAACACAAACACGGGCATCCCCACTTTTGCTACATAAATGGATTTTACATGAGCTAGATCTATAATATAATTTATAGTGTCAATTTTTAACTTTCATAAACAATAATATGGTATTTGTTTAAAAAGGAGGTTAACAGAAGATTCTGATAAAACATGTTATGCTATGTGAGACAAAAGTCAACAGTATAAAATACATTTAGATGAAAATAGTGGTTGGATGACCAAAAAATAAACACTATAGACAATTGTTACCCCTGTACTACATCATTAAAATTTAATCAAGAGCATTCAAAGGCATATATGCCTACAAGATCAATAAATTCTTATTTTATGTTATGTTATGACATTTTATAAATGGATAGAATAAAAAAATATAACTCTAGGGAAAGATGTGGTTTAAAGCCTTTTAAAATGAAGCTAAGCCATCTTTTTAACCCTTTCAATGCCAATCGACGATATATTATTATCCTCACGAGCTCGATTTAAATACTTGACTGCCATAAGCTCATTTTGGATACGAGCATGATTTAACTCTTTGACTACAATTAAAATTTGTCCATATATTATCGGGATGAGAACAAACGTGCTTATCCCGATATATAGGCAAATTGTAGTCAAAGAGTTAAATCATGCCACATCCAGATGCATTGCCTTATGGCAGTCAAAGAGTTAAGTTTTTTTGTTTGTTTGTTGTTGTTTTTCTCTTGTTTTTTGTTTGTTTGTTTGTTTGTGTGTGTGTGTACGTGTATGTGTGTGTGTAATTGTATTCCACGGGGTTGGTCCGAAACAAGAAAGTGGCAAATCGAGAGCGCCTCTTCGACTGACCTTTTTGTGCTTGAACTTGAGGTAGCCCAGTTTGGTGGCCTCAAAGAAGCCGTGCCTGAGTGAGTACATGGCGTTGCCGATGAACGGCCATGGGCGGGGGTTGTAGATGCCCAGCCTCTTGAACACCCCGAACACGATGGTGTAGTAGATGGCGTACAGCACGCCTATCAGCACCAGCAGGTTGGCCCAGGTGGGCAGCAAGCCAAACAAGTCTGTGAAGCCCATGGCGATGGCACGGACTTGTTGTTGGGCGACTTTTACAAACGCCTGCTCTGAAAGATAAGGTCATAAAGATGATAATATGAGCTAAAAAAACCCAACAACAACAAAACAAACAACAACAAAAAACTAACCAAAACAAAACAAAACAAAAAACTCCAGAACAAAACAAAACAAACCCAAAACAAAACAAAACAAAACAAAAGACAACAAAAGCCACCCCAAAACAACAAACAAACAAAGCAAACAACAAAGCTTACCCCTCATCCCCCCAAAAAAAGAAAGAAGAGAAACAACAACAAAAATCAGCATAAAAAGCAACTCCCCGACCCCTGCCCAAAGTACCCCCACCACACACACACACACACATAAAAAAAATAAGAAAGAACTAAAACTCTACAACAACAAAACAAAAACAAAAACACAACAAACAAAAAGCATAATATAAGATAAGGTGAGGGGAGACAAAATAAGGCAGTTAAGACTAGTTGAGGTAAAGGCGGATAACAGATACCATGATATTGAGATAAGATAACATGAGATAAGTTGAGATTTAATAAGATTAAACTTTTGACAATAATACGGGAAAAATGTTCCTGGACAGAGAATTAGTATTTATAGTTTGTCCAATTGCTTTGGCCCTTTTTCTGTTGTTGTTTTATCTTGTATTTGAACATTTTCTTGGAGGTGGGGTGTGTGGGGGTGGGGGGGGGGGTAAACATTTGGAATAATGCTTCATAAAAATACCAAAGAAAACAACCTTTTGTATACATTGCGAACACAATTCGGATTGTGGCAAGATTGCTTCCTCTTTTCTTAAGTGCAATCGAAACAAAATCAACGTTTTCTCTTCTTCATTGGCTTATTTCGTTTTGAATCGCCACAGGGGATCAGCGGATCAGATAAGAACAACCTGCCTTCATCCTAAAAAACTGTACAAATAATTCTTTTAAACAAATAAATGGGTAAATAAATAAATGGATAAATAAACAAAGTCACTAATTACTTAAAATATCAATACATACTTAAGTAAATAAATAAATTGAAACATAAATAAATAAATTAATCAATTAACTAGTAGGCAAATAAAATGCTGATTGATCCGAAGGGTAGATTTGTGTTGAGCGTCTATTCCGACAAAAGGAAACCGTCAACAGCTGTGCAAACAAGATAATATTACTTTGTTTTATATCATACACAAGCATGAGGCAAGGAGCTGAATTATGAGATAAAGAATTAGATCTAACACACTAGACCCAGACAATATCATAGAAAATATTTACAGGTTCCTCTGAGAATTGAGCTCGGGACAGTGACACCGAATCGTCACGCCGAGACAAGCATAGCGTTCTTACCACCAAGCCAATCCACTCCTTGTGTACTTTGTTTTACATAGCAGATCTAGTAAATTTAATTATCAGGTAAAAAGGCGGTCAGCTCCATCGATCAACTTGGAAGGAATGCAGTGGTATATTATAGGATAGGGAAAACCAGTTTCACCGTCGATAGCAAATATAATAAGCAATATGGTTGGGGTGGGGATGAGGGGTGCATCGATTACTAAGTCGGTTTGAAATGTTGCTTTAAGTGTGAAACAGGGACAAAGACCATGTCACACGGACTTTTAAGAAATGTTTATCATTCAGGGTAGTAATTTTAAATTCCAAAGTAATCAGTCAAATGAGTAGATAAACCAAATTTGAATAAACAAAAAATATCAGTCATTTTATCATTCAAAGCCTTAACTAATCCATAATGTAATTCTATCAATCATTCAATAATTAATCACAACGTAAACGATCAATCAATCTTTATTTATCATCCTATGTGTGCTGTTTATTCCAATCGATGTGAACATGCCAACCTACCTTGCTAAATTTTAGGAACGGATGCCTCGTTGAGATCGAGTCCAACCGAGTGTCCAAAGTCAGAGGGGAGAATGCGACCCTCTCAACTGTCCGAGGACGAAGATAAAAATGGACGAGATTTGGTGAACAAAGTCGTCATTACTGTATCTATTGTTACACTACTGAAAACTGAATAAAAGCTGTTGCAACAATGGTCTTACACGCTCGGCCATTAGACAGTAGTCGCTATGCTGTGTGGAATATGCTCACCATTAATAGTTAATTTGCATTTTATCGGCCACGCACTTTGCACCATATTACCATGATAAGCTTTTAGCGCATCCCCACCACCCCATCCCGCCCCGCCCACCCCTCGTCTCCCGACGTATCAAAAGCTTCCAAACCCGCGCCCAAACACACATACACACACACACACACACACACACACACACATACACACCTCACATTTTCATTTCTTGTTTTGTTTTGTTATCCATGTCCCATCTACCGCTTAAACAGTGTAGGGAACCCTGTCTTCGCTCAGTCATGAAAATAGCATCATGACTGAAATGCAAACATGGGAAAGTCTGTGGATCAAGAAATAATGACAAGCAGGTGATTATCCCAATGTGCCAAATCTTGAATGGTTCGGTGAGAAAATACGACATTTGAGGTATCTCTCAGTAAAATCTAGACCAAGCAAATTTTGCTGTTGCCTCTGTTAGAAGTCAAGGATTTTTATTAGAAAAAAGCAAGAACAGAGAGGTACCGTAGATCTTTTGTACCATCATCAACAAGAATGATTCAACAGTTGTTAAATATTGAAATGACTTTATCATCACCTAATGCAGCTTGTCTGGATGTATGCATATGTGCGTAAATGATGAATGAGGAGTGTAATCCTAAGTGTAACACTTTTTTGTGTTAATCTATAATTATGTAATGGTTTAAATGATTCAATGTATTTAAGTGTACTGATATATGCATGTAATGATTCGTCGCATGTTTCTGTCTTCAATGATCAAACAAATTTCCTTGTAAGAGGACGAATAAAGTCTATCTATATCTTATCTTATCTTATCTATCTATCTATCTATCTATCTATCTATCTATCATTCTATCTATCTATCTATCTATCTAGCTTGCTAGCTAGCTATCAGTTCCTATATATTTCTATGTATTTCTACACTCCTTTCTGTCCTCTTCTCACCGAGAATGCTCATACTGCACGTCTATCATAAATTACACCGCCGCCACTGAGACATACCTTTTTCAACCTCATAACTTCACATCGTCCCAGATATCACTTAGATCTACTCGCCACAATATATTTCTAGTATTGATAAACTCCGTCCCCCTCCCTACCCCGTAGAGCTCCGAATAGCCCCTCAAGCTTCCGGCTGGTTATAAGGGCATTAAATGACTATTTGTTGATTGGAAGTGCTCGATTTTGTTGCTTTTCCATTTCCATGGCTAAATATTTCTTAACTCCTCCCTCATCAGCAATATTGCCAAAGAATGCTTTTCGATCTTCTTTCTTAATTTCCAGTCATCAAGACACAACCCTATCTCATTTCTCTGCTTTAATATTCTCTCCATAGAGAGATTAAAAATCATTACAAATTTAACAAAAATAGAGGCGACTGGGGCAGGGAAGAGATTCCTGCACGTAGAATTAAGGAGAGTTCTCATTCATCATTGATAAACAAAAGAGAAAAGAATCAAGATAATTCCGCAACAATGAAGTAGGGAAAAGGGGCAAGTTGCAGGAAGGATTATGTCCCTTCTTGTAGCAGTCTCCTCGTTTCCTTTCCCCTTATTCCGATTGTATCCACAAAATAATATAATCACCCCTTTTCGCCAGCTCATAGGAAATATTTCCGTCCAACTAATCTCAAATTCGTGTTTGGGATAACACTATCTTCATTCGATCATTCGTTGTCACACTTGAAACCAAATTGATGATTTTGAGTGCTCTGACATTCTCGGATAATAAATACGAGAAAGCCAAACGGGAAAGTGTGCAGAAGATGTGAAGTGGATGAGAAGAATGGTTTTGTCGAAGGGCTTTCTCACTCCACGATGGGCAATTTGCACAAATGGCCTCTTCATGTGTCATAGAAGAAAAGCCGAGGCGGGTATCAAAACCGATCATAAATCTGGGCCCGACCAACATTCGCTTTCCCAGGATTTTGCGAGATTTTGGGTTTTTGTTTTTGCTTCGATATCTAAATGGGCACAGGCATTAGTATTCGATTCTGCCGCTCAAGACGGCGATGGAGGGAACATTTGATGAAGCCCTACTCCATCTCGGCGAGATCGCCAGTAATATTTCCCCCAATAAGCCCGAGATATTCCAAGCGGCTTCGATCGCACGCCCATTATGGTGGGGAGTGTAATATCGCTCCTCGGATAAGAAACGACTTGAGCAGACGCCGTAACCGCTCCCGACGAATAAATCATCAGAGCTGGCCGTCCGATTCCTGGTCCCGGTAATTAAGTAATTTGTATAATAGAGAAGAAAATTATAAAATCGATACGCCGAATTCACTGATATCCGGACGCCTCTGAAGCTGGGCTGATCAACAGAAGAAAAATGAGCAGAAAATACCGATCTCGATTCTGTCTGAGGCTTTCTCTTTTTATCTTTTCAAGAAAATTCTTTCTTTTCCCCCTCTTTTCATCCCCCTTTTCTTAAATCAGAGTCAAACGAGAGAGCCGGAAGCAACGGCTGATTTTCAATGAAAGAAGCAAATTGCCGAATGCGGTATGGGTGTCCGGTACTGCTTCCACTCTGACACGGCTCTTTTGGTGTCTTCAAAAGATTCATAAAGAATGCCTTGTCCAACGCAAAGGGAAAAAAAATCAGCCAATTTATTTCACTCTATAAAACCTTTCTCATTATCTAGCCGCGTCACAAATGTCTATTTTGTGGCTTGAAAATGAAAAATAATAAGAATTAAAAAAAAAAAAAAATTCTTTTGGTACAAAAAATTCACCCCGTGGCGTAAAGGGAAGGTATTAAGCGCTTTCCCCCCTCAGTGTTACCAGATTGTGTATGGCTGTTTTATCATGTAAATGAAAACGGCCCTGCCTAATGGATCTGACGGGAGTGTATTTAAACTGCGACTTTCCAAGGCATGAAAGGATGCTATAGAAAGATTTAAGTATACGACCAGCCGTTTTTAAATGGGAATACCGCTTTTCTATACTAACGCTTATTTCTCGCTTCATTTACAGTAAAAGATAAATGAAAGTTAGCAACGAATGTCTCTTAGTAAAAAGATTAATGCGAAGAATAACAAAGATAAAAAGAGCACAGAGATCTTAGCACTTAACTTACTTACGATTTTCCAAATCATAAAAGTAAATCATTCCTTTAAACTGGGTTCCTTCTGTGTACCCAAAGCTATTGAAATGCTTTATAGATTCCTAAAGTTCTTTGTCACTGTTGATCTTTCTCGTCATACTTATGCTACAGAAGAAACTGTATTATTGACATAAATTTTTCTGCATCAAACGAACATTCTCTCTACATTTTATGCTTGAACACATGTATGAATGGTTTTTAATATGCCACATCGATTCCTTTTATATAGCCGGTATCAACTGTTCTGCTGCTATCGTTTCCACATGGGTTTTCCTGCAGACACACTACTTTCACCCCTGAACTTTCTACAGCCGTCTATCATCTGGGTGGGTGAATACAGCGTTGATAATGGAACAGATGATTTTTAAAATATATTCTATAGAGAATGTATATGCGTTATTCTAATAAAAATAAAATATAATAAATCATGATATATAATAAAAAAGATCTATCATATTGCACATATTATAATAAGTAGCGAAATGCATACATCACAGACCATCACATAGATTACGCATTTTTAAGCGAGTACATTAAGTTGATAAAATAGGAGACACAATGTGAAGGAGTTCAAATAAGTTGATATCTTGGAGGATTGAGAGAGAGAGAGAGAGAGAGAGAGAGAGAGAGAGAGAGAGAGAGAGAGAGAGAGAGAGAGAGAGAGAG
>JBCJKE010120087.1:0-10910 GCA_039654525.1 Melibe bucephala
ACTCTCTTTCCACTAATACATCCCATATCAGTTGTTACAGTCATCGATGTTGAAAGGGTCAGTAAAATTTATCAGCGTAAGGGAAAAATTGTTGGGACAATATGAATTTTAATGCAGACATGTAAATATTTATAGAAATTACATGGACAAGTAAGATTTACTTTACCGGCAAGAAATACATTGATATGGAGGGGTGACTGAAAAAGCCATTCCCTTACATTACATGACTTGAGTCAATCATGCAGTGACTGGAAACAAAGACCACTGACTGACAATCAATATATTATTTAACAATTTAACGACCATCTTGTCCTGTTTGTCACGTGTGGAAAGAGAAGACGTCATGAAATGCTAAAATAGAAAAACAAAAAGAGAATCAATACTTCAACTTCAAAGTTTACATTGTCATTGTATTGTCTCCTCTTAATTAATTAATTAAACATCAGTGTCGAAATATTCCTGGATATTCCATAAATGATATATGTATCAATTGTATCATAATACAAATACATGTACTACTACTACTACCATTCTTGACAATAGTATCCTAAAAGTAGTGCAGGCGATTCATCAAACAAGCTGCTGTGCTTTTCTCATTCTTTTAAATGCGTGTGTATCAATAATCAATCAATCACAATCCATATCATCAATCATCCCGCAATATCAATAAACAGCCAGCCTGTAGCAAACTTGAACTCTTCGAAAGAAAAAGCCAACGACGTGCCTCTGCTATATAATATCATGATAATATCATAACATGAACACATATATCGTTACCATATGACATTGACTCTTTGGCATGGCCCTATAAATAATAGTTCTGTGTAGCCATGTCAAAATGAAAGCATCCACTGCAATATCAATACATTTTCTGATCTGTGCTCCTACAAATACTCATTGAACATAACCAATCAAACTAATAACTGATCTGATGATGTCTTGATATTTCTTTGCAATTCTGTATACATATCGGATGACAGGAAAAAGACTGATGTTGAGATTTTTTGATTTTTTTTTTGTTGCATGTGGAATTATAACTATTAAAAGTAGTGGGTATTTCTACTCAAAAGGTGCAGAGTAAGTTTGAGTAAGAAAATTATGATGAAAGAATCATGCCCATAATTAACATACAAAAGGAATGTGCAGCATTTTATGATCTTCCATATCATAGAATATCATACATGTATTATCATCATTGCGTAATTCACTGATACCATTTCAATAAGTAAAAAAAAATTGTTTTGTGATAATGTGTACAAAATATTTCCAATCCTATATATATAAATAATATTATTGGAAGCAATTGTAGGCTATTCCAATGTTCAGTCATTTTTTTTCTTTATCTGCTGTGACTTTTACACTTTGTTTCATAATAATATGTGAACACTGAACAGCCTTGAAATGCTCTGGATCTGCTTGGTCTGTAAAGAATAAAAACCCATACCCATATTTTACACTTGCTAATTACGAAGAAAAAAAAACAAAAAAACAACCAAACAATATTAGGGTGTGTACCATTTTTTTAAAAGAAACCAATGTGATCTAACTGAAGAATTGTTTATAAATTTTGTAAAATTAACATTTGCCTAGGCGGCCATTATCATTGTGAAGGTTTAGATGAATGCCATCTTATAAATGTAGACTACTACTTCTACTACCATGTGCCTTTCAGAGTATAATAATGATGAGAAAGAAAAAGAGATCAATTTCTGAGCGTGATTTTGGGAGAGAACAGCCCCATGATGCATGTAATGTGATGATTTTCTTTTTTCACAATAGACATACCGGTAGACAGTAGATCTATTTTCGCCATCTACATTTGGGGTTATTCAGGCTAACTACCAACAGAGATCTGTCGTCAGAATTTCATGTAAATTTTATCTAGACCAAATGTCAAAGAAAATTTCGAATACAGTTTATTATAATATAGGCAGTGGTAAATCTTTCAAAATACAGTGGAAATATAGTAAATCAATAGAATGGGAATAAAAGTATAAGTTAACGTTGAAGTTTAAGATCACAACTCCCTATAATCAATAGGCAGGTCTACCCGCCATGCAAAATAAGCATATACATCTATACGTATGTATTTAAATATTTAGTTTTGTAGTAGTAATGAACGTGTAGATCAAGCTGATTAAGAGCATTTTGAGTATGAATACAATTCATGTATATATATATACATATATATATATATATATATATATATAGTTGATTAATGTTATACAGTAGATCATTTTATATTGACTTCTTTTTGTTCAGCTTCTCTGAAGGTGATTGTGATGCATTATGAAACAAACTACGGCACACCACTTGTATCATCTTGTTCCATGTCATGTCATTCTTTCCCAATTATAGGTCATGTTACCAGATATTTTATAGTCCATATTTATGGACTATAGTCCATAGTCTATTTTATGAATATTTAAGTAATTTAAGGCTCGTCTCTTGTGTTTATTATGTCTTGTCTTTGACTTTGAATAATGTTCATTCTCATGTCATAAACATTAATAACTGTAGAAATACAAAATTAATGCTTTTAGTAACTGCTACAATAAGAGCTAAGAGAGGATGCAAGTACAAACATAGAAATAGAAAATTAGGTTCTTTGAAAACTGCAGTTATCGGCCCTAGCAACAAAAGATTATATTATGTATTTAATATAATATTGTCAAATAAGCACTGTAAACAAGAAAAAAAAGAGAATGCAGTAAGTAGTAATAAGTAACAGTTAGCATCCATATGCCTTTTGAGCAAGAGAAAATAAAAAAAAGAATTCAAGCGTTAACCCATTGTTTTATTTCATTGCATAAGTAAATTTCATTTTAGTTTGATTTGTGTTTTTCACATGAGAAAAATAGTATTAGTACATGTGAATTATATATTCAAAGGCTTTGACACGTTTAAGTTGCATTGTCTATATGTCTTACACTTTCACTTACAGTTAACAGGCACAATATATTTCTATAGGGCAAGAGAATCTCCTCACTTTGAGCATTGTTTGTATAAAGTTTTGTAATTTTAGTACATGTAACACTAATACTGTGAGTAAGAGTAGTAATACATCTGTGTAACTACTCCGTTCTTACCAACTGTTGATCGAATAAATGTAATAGATTGTCTCGTTTTTATTACTATTACTATGTAATGTAAATGCACAAGTTCACATAATATAATATTGATTTTGTTGAACATAACCCTATAAAAATCTCATGCACAATAATTCAGATGTGTGTTCAAGTTCAATACATGTACACGATAGCAATTAGTATAATATGACATACATGCATCAGTACTTCATTTATTCCAGCATATTATATTGTATTAATTAACAGACATGTACATGAATTTTAATGCATTATTTCCAACATCCCCCTGCCAGCTCTTGACTCTTTATACTAATTAAAATACATGTATACATAATGTAGGGCCTATAGGGTGGCTAAAAAAAAAACCCAACAAAAACAAAAAAAACAAAAAGAAAGAAAAAAAAAGCCAAACGTTATGCAGTTTCTACCTAGAAAACAAATAAATAAAGTGCTTTTTATGGAATTATTCATAGATCTAGATCAAATCAATTTATGAAGATTGAGAAAATTTCCTGAAAATCAGTTCTCAGGTCCCTGAATAGTGGAATATTTTGTAAAACATGTAACAACATAGAATATTAATATATCATCATCAAAAGACATTTTTACTTCACTATAAGTATAAGCCGAGACTGCCAGTCGATTTTCCCTTTCCCTCCTGAGCTAGATCTATGACTACTACTTTCTTTTTCCAGACTGAAATTGATTTTCTTATGTCATCAAGTGGGGTACATGTATTTCACTCTTACTAACAATTCTATATTTTTTATTTAAATTCCACCTCAGTGAAAAGGAGTCATATTAGTACTATTACTGTTTTACAATAATTACATGTATTGTAAATTAGTAAACCCTAACATTAACATTTTGCACACTATACCTCAACGAAAAGGATTTCTGTCTATGCTAAGCTAAAGCCAGATCTAGAACTAGAGTTACGTTGAATTAAATTCATACATTTATTAGTACATTGGTATTGGATCAATGGAGACTTAATATCGAGGGCAACTTTTGTGTAGAACAACATGCCAAAACGACAAATATTTTATTAATTTTAACCAGGAATATTAAAAGTTAAAGTGAATGTTTGAATTTTTTCTTATGGGATTTTGAACCATAACTAATGGCGTAAACTGCAAAGAGAAGAGAAGATTCCGATGGACTGGGAAGATTTATTCCCACAAGATGGAATTAAACAAAAGTTTTAACCTAATCTCAGATGCACCAATACTTCTTCAAATCTTCTTCTACTTCTATTGCTCTTTTGTTCCTCTCTTCACATGTAACAGAAAAAATTGTAAAATATTCAATGGATTTGCCTCAATTTTTCAGGGTATATCACTAAATGAAGATAACACTAACACTAGCATTAGCAGACTCAATTCTATGTTGTTTGGACTTCCTATTTCATTATTTCCTATTGCACAATGCTTATCATTGGTAAACTCAAGGGGAGCTGGTCAAGGTGGGTGATTAAACAAAAATGAGAAAAAGGTTTAAGAAACCACTCCCTTCTCTAAAAGACCAAGATTATATAGGTACTAATAAAAATCTAATATGTACTTACACATGTACTTGTGCATAATAAAATGTTCTCTTTAATATGTGGGTATTATTTTTTTCATTTGTCAATAAAATAATGGTCAAAATCCATGGATAATCAAAACAAGGAAGAAAGGTTCTTTTCTTGTTTGATAATAATACATATATATATATGTGAGTAATAATACAATAATAAATGTAGTTAATTTGTTGATTAATACTCTGTTAACATGTTGCAATCATTTTCATTTTTTTGTGCTTGTACTATAGATGTACCAGTATTTCACTTACTAGAACTGTGTCCTTGAATTTGAATCACCATTGGTATTTGTAACCTTGATGAAGTTGATTTCAATATTTATTTATCAAATTAAATACATCTAATCATGTGAATGAGAAGTATACGGTTTATTTTTTGTTTGTGGTGGTGGTGGTGGTGGGGTGGGGTGTTGCTGGTTTTGTTTTGGATTTCATTCAAATTATTTGTTCATTGTTTTGGGGGGTGATGAAATGATGACTTGTTATTCCTTTTCTTTTGTTAAAAATTTGTTTTATTTCAAGGATGAGTGGACTTCTACTTCTACTGCATTACTAAACTGTTTTATCATCAGTCTTTCATTTGCCTTTCTCCATGAATCATAGAACATGTAATTGTTTGCGAGTATGACTGAGACTGAGACTGTCCAAAGCTGTCTGTTAGTCAGGGAAATTAATATTGACATAGCATCGAAAAGCCCTGAAATGTGTACAGCAAGCAATCGCTCCATTGCTTTATCTAACATTTGAATTAATGAATTTGATTCTAATTCGAATTGGTTTGTCAGATTTTTTTTTTTTGTACTTCCTGATTGGTCGTCAAAATCGAGTGATTGCTTGCTGAATGCACTCTTGTTGAAATGAATGTGTGAGTAAATTACAATTACTTATGAACTAGTTTCCTGCTTGTTAAAATTTCATCACATATTATTATACTACACAGTATGCAATGTAATGCTATCATATTGTATCTCCAACTAATATCAATGACTTTCTCATACAAAAATTAAAATTGTAATGCAGTTTGATGATGAATGAAAATGTGAAGACATGAAATAGTGTGGAAGGATGATTATTCTCAATCCAGTCACTTAATTATGTTGTATCCATTGCTAAGAATCAGTTAGAATCGACAAAGTCTAAGCCAAAATGTGCGTTGTTTGCACCAATCCATTCTCTGATATTGGTCATTGGTATATAAAATTATATGTATGTAAGATCCCAATTTAACTCAAGTATTGGATAAATATTCAGGAAGTTGTATCATGAAAAGTAATTCACTCATAACATTTAATGGACTGAAATATCCTTAGAGAGGAGTACATTTTTTAAAACCCATATTGTGGCATCTATGAAAAAGTGCGTAAAGTGATCAACTTCTATAATTGAGAGTGGTAGAGAGCCTCACAAACTATGGCGAAGACAGCAAATAAGTCAAGAAATTTCCATGTTTGGCATTCCTGTTCAGCGTTTTGAGTGAAGATGGAAGCTCTTTCCACAGAGCAATTCAGAGAATAAAAAAGACTGAAACAGTCGATTGTTACATATTGGAAATTGGTGCGGGATCTGATAAAAATTGTAGTACAAGAAATTTTTTTGTGTTAGATGACATTGTCCCATTGTTGTTTTCATTATATATTATTAACACTTTCAGTGCTAATCAACGATAAATCGTTATGAGCACAATTTAGATACTTGACTGCCATAAGCCCATATTAGGCACGAGCAAGATTTTACTCTTTCCTACAACTTGCCCATATATTGGGATGAAAAAACTTGCTCATCCTGGTATATGGGCAAATTGTAGCCAAAGAGTTAAATCATACCCATTCCAATGTATCGACATATGGCAGTTAGAGAATTATCTTACAATGATCTGAATGTTCATGTCTAGAGAGAATCAAAGACATGCTCTAAGACTTATTCTTCTCATTCATTCATGTAAAATCATTCTGTGAATAAACCATGCTTTAATAATTTAACATACAGCCGCAGTTTCTTTCAAATTTTATTGTGTTTGCCATGGCATGAACAGTTGAAAAAAGTCAAAAGTCAGTACTTTAAATCAATTGATTATATATATATCATGAATTTCACATCTTAAAGTGATATTATTAATACCATTTATTATAAATTTTCATTTATTATGTTAGCTAAAAAGGACATGAACTGTACTCTTAGTACTACAATGCTGCCATGAAAACCATTTTCTTCCTACACAAAGTTAGACCCATTACAACTCCCTTAGTAATTTCAACTTCTATCAAACCTCCAAAAAACAGATTGTTGTATGAGAATCAATCACAAGCGGGTGGTTTTATTTAACTGGGTGAGTGACTTCTACAAGAAAAATGCATTGCGAATATTGAGAAATTCGTTAAGAGCACTAGTGTATCCATACAAAATTAAACGGACTGATATCCTGCCGGCAGGAATGCATTTATATACTTTGTCCCAGGATTAAACAGCAGCAACACATAGAGTCTATAGCTCAAAGCAGCTGGCTATTAAAATGTGTATTGAACAATTATCCCAAAACAACCAACCAACATCATCTCAGAGAAGGATACATCTTAAAATGAAGCCCATAGACTCATCTGCACATAATACTTCTATCACTACTAGGAAATATCCATCAAGGTTCTCACCAAAATATGCAGAAGAGTCCAAGGGAGCAAACCTTTGTACAGTTCAGCTGTCTGAGCATTAACGGAAAATTCTGAGATGCAATTAACCACGAACTGTTTTGTTCTCGTCATAACCCCCCACCCCACCCTAAGTGTCTGCAAATAAATCTCTAAAATCTAAAACAGACATGCAAGCGAATTCAGTCTATCGTGGGTTGTTTTTCTTTTTTTCAATCCTATACAGACACAAAGCAGCCGCTGAGAGATTATCAAACACTCATAATGGATCATCAGAAATGAGAACAATACCTTTTCTAATTCTTTTTTGTCAGGAACAGTCAACAAGTCTGTAAGTTGAATGTTACAGAATAGCTAATAAAGTGGCATGTCTCTTTAACAGGAGATCAATTTTACAACATGAAAGAACACGTTGAAACCCTGATTTTAATTGAATGCGTTATCCATCAGATTTTAAAATGTGCGCTTGGGAAAATGTCCATCAATTTCAACCCTTTAGATGAAGGTCAGTCGGGTGCGAGCTGCATTAATCTGCCAAACATTTAGGTCCTCATATTCCTCAATGCACACCTGCACACGGTCTGGCTTGAATCCCTTTGAAGTACAAATCTCCATGACATCGGACAACTTAATTGATTTGACGCCTGAAGAGGGGGCCATGTCCCGGATGATTTGGAATATCTGGTCAGTGGGATTCTGGCTTCTGTAAAAAGGTGGAGTGAGGGGAAAAAGAAAGAGGTAGATGGTGAATTTGATGACACAACATGAAGTTAGTTGACATTGGTTGGTCTATGTTGAGATATGCAAGATGAAATCTACTGTGGTAGTATACTTACAAGGGTTGACAGACAAAATTTAAAACTTTCGTCAGAATAATCTTAATAAACAACTGAAAGTGGTAATTTGTTACAACCCCATTGAACAATTCCAATCGGCTGACTGGACTGCTAGGCATAGAAGAACTAAAAACACAAAAGTATAGTACAATAGAAGTATTATATCATGCTGAACATTCAAGGCCACTGTTTCTTGAACAACAATTTGGAGCTTTTACATAGAAGAGCAACATCCACTTAATGTGCTCAAAGCGCTTTAAGGGGTCCTCAGCCAACAGCAACACTGAACACAGAAAGTGGAGCCAGTTAGGCACAATACAATGTTCTTCAGACGGAGACAACGCTGTTTTATGGCTGGGTACTCATTTCACCTGAGTGGGATGAGGAAAATGTGGTATAAATGGAAAACCATTCCCAAGGACCCGCAATGTGACTCAAACCTATAACTGAACCGAGCGTCTTACCTCTAAACCATGCTGCCCACAACAATTAATAATAGTAGTTACTACGGATTATAACTACTAATAGTTTTACAATAGTTCCTGCATACAAGATAACAAGGCACACCAGCCTCCTGGCAGCAAGGAAAAGTACAGCCCATGATGAGAATGAAAGCTGCAACACCATAGAATTCATAGCCAGTTGGAAACTTGTGTTTAAAAAAACGCATCTCTTAAGTATACGAATTAAAAATTCAAATTCCATTGCCAGAGACAACACTCCTAAATTGATCTGCTGGAAAATGTGGCCCCCTGTTCATAAGGTGTACACACACACACAACACTCCAGAAACAGAAAAGAGGATTCGGTGGGTCTACGTACCTGCCCTGAACATCGTGAATCGTATTGAGAGAATCTCTGGACATCTCCATCAGTCTCATGGCCTCATTGACATCCTCCTTCTCCACGTTGTCTGCGAGTCGGAGACGAGCTAGAGCGGTAGCCAGACGGAGTATGGCGAGCAATGTACGAGCTGAAGTGAAAGTCATATCTGCATTGTTTCTAGCCTCCTTCCTCATTTCCACATAGGCCCCTGTGATATATTCAGCCAAAGATTCTGGGACGGTGGGATTGCGTGATTTGCAGAGTGCAACATACCGCCTGAGTGTGAAGAAAACAGAACCAATAATTGAGAACAGGTAGATTACGATGGATGAAACAACAAGCATTAAAATGTGATTTTAAATTTTGAAAAGAGTCTAGACAAATTAATAAGGACACTTCAAACTGTACCATATTAGTAATGATTGTAGTGCTACAAGTAAGAAAACCATTAGGAGAAGAAATCCACCAATACCTGATAAGTTTCATCTCAAGGGGTTGAAATGACAATGGAGGATGCACGTTATGCTGGTGAACATAGGTGATATGTTGAGCGAGTCTGAGGAAAAAATTTATTAAGAAACATTGGTAAACACAAATGCAAAATAGATTATCTCTAAGCACATGAATATCGATCCTCTTTTAATTAGCAAAACCTGCAACATGGTCTGAAGTATTATGTGCTACATGAAAGAGCACAAATGTCCACTGCAGTGAATATCTGTATGACATGTAGAGCAATACGTATTCGTTGAACTTGTTGGAGCAACAGAAATAGTTCGAGGAATCCGTGATTCGAGCAATAAGTGAAAGCATTAAGTGATAAGTGTAGTGGGGTAATTTAATATTGACATATGTCTGTCCCTCTCTACCTCATTATCTCTGCAGTTCTAGCTTCAAGAATGTCTTATAATACAAGACTAGAACAAAAAAAAGTTAGCCACATTTGTCCCCAAATTTTTTTTTTTCACATCATCTAAGGTGTAAGTCACATCTTGAGTGCACTGATTACCCATAATATGAAATGAAACTGAAGCACAATCATCTCCCATATGAAACTACAAATGTAAGCATAATCATCTCCCATAAGAAACAAGAAATGTAAGCATAATCATCTCCCATAAGAAACAAGAAATGTAAGCACAATCATCTCCCATAAGAAACAAGAAATGTAAGTATAATCATCTCCCATATGAAAATAGAAATGTAAACATAAGCACCTAAGATCATTTTCCCTGTCAGCCTTATCTTGAATCAACCACAACAAGTCAAAACGAGACAGCAATGCGGCTGGCAGCTGGATATTTTGTTCCACAGATTTGCGGGGATTGTAGCGACCATATGCAGGATTAGCAGCAGCTAGGATGGACACACGGGCATTCAGACTTGTCATGATACCAGCCTGAAAGGATCAATGGATAAGAAGAGGTTTTTCAAATACATGTACAGGCAACAGGGTGACTTGAGTTCATGCTGTCCACTATATCAAAGCTGCCTACCTCGACACAAAAATGTGGATTCAGAAAAGTGAAAATGAGGAATTTAAAGTTAAAAAAACTACCACTTCATTACTTTGCGAAAATGTAATACAATACACAGACTTATGCACATTCATTATTAATAGATTCACTATTAAGCACCAAAATTTTCACTCTATAATTCGCCATCTGTCGATCATTTTCATTAGTTTTGACCTTGATAGGTTAGGACTTCATTGGAACCAAAATTGAACCTGAATCTAAGCCTACCCTCATCAGACCAAGCAGTACAAAATAATCTTGCTTATTGTATATATATATACATAGACCTAGAAGAGAGTTTGTGAAGAAAAAGTAAAACATTTGGGCAAACCTGTATCCAGAGTTCTTTTAATGGTTATACTACCAGCCTTAAAATGGCTATTATAAAGGGGCAGTAAATGTATAATTTGACTACGTTCC
>JBCJKE010120198.1:0-10909 GCA_039654525.1 Melibe bucephala
TACAAACTGGCATAGAAGGATAGACACACATGAAAACAAAAATCAACACAGAAAAAACAATAAAAAAAAAAAACAAAAAAAAAAAAAAACAAAAAAAAGAACTAAACAGCAAACAAAATTCTGACAAAAAAACAAAACAGCAACAAAACTATAAAACTAAAACGCGCAAGTAATGATTTTTCCACTTTTCTGACTGTCATTCCCCTTGAAATCCCCCCTTCCCCCTCCCATATATCCATTTGTACAGTTCTATTGTATGAACCTGAAAATCCAGAAGCTTTGATGTTCCAGCCTTTGATACAGGAAAAAATGAAACTAGGTGAGAAAGATTTTCTTTTTTTGATGCTAGCCATTTGCATCAATGTTTTGTTTAGAATCTTAAGTATATTATTATTATTATTATCATTATCATCATCATCATCATTTACCGTGAATGAAAAAGGGCAATAGAAATAGAAAGACTTTTGCTGTACAGTCAAACGAGTCTCATCAGACTTGGAGGGATAACACCAACAGACCCGGTTCAAGGAAGATGCGATTTGTAGGTGGGGGTGGGGGGAGGGACATGGAGACAGGGCTGACTGTTTTATCCACTTCCATGAGGATTTTCTTCAAGTAGACTTGAAAGGTGAAAGGTGGCAACAGAAGAGCACATAACACAACCAAGAAGGTGGCAATGGTTATTTTCAATTTTCTCAGCTGTTTCTAGATGAAAGATGGAACATTAATTTAATGATATTGAAAGAAAAAGGAGAAAACCTGAAAAGTTTGAACAAAGCAATTTGTTGGGAAATCCATAAATTCAATTTGTCAAACAAAAGTTCAGCGAATTGTATTGGATTGTAATTATGAATGTGAGGCTATGAAAAATTTTGATGTTCCATTTATTTATTTTTTGTTGTTCATTTTCAATTTTAATGTTGTCTTCAATTTTGCTGTTTTTTTTATTTAGTTACAGTTTTTTGTTTTGTTTTTTAAATCATTCAGCAACCATGACTTGAGTAATTTTGACACCTACAACACTTTCAGTACTATTTCAACTACTTGTGTGTACTAATCTTTCAAGCTTCTGAGATGACATACCTGCATACAAATTTAGATTTGGATATAGGATAGATAATATTATGGGCAAATTTTGAATGGCAATGGTAAACAAAATTCTACCAGAATAAAATGTTTCTTTTGGGTAGAAATGACTTACTATCATTATCACTCAAATAAAATTCTACCTGAATAAAATGTTTCTTTTTGGGTAGAAATGACTTATTAAATCACTCAAATAAAATTCTAATTCTACCAGAATAAAATGATTCTTTTGGATCGAAATGACTTACTATCACTACCACTCAAATAAAATTCTAATTCTACCTGAATAAAATGATTCTTTTGGGTTGAAATGACTTACTACCATTCAAATAAAATTCTAATTCTACCTGAATAAAATGATTCTTTTGTGTAGAAATGACTTACCACCACTCCAGTCAAGCCGATGTCCTATTTAATTGAATCCTCATCATATGGATAATGATAACGACTAACTACCACTCCTGCCAAGCCGATGTCCTATTTCAATTGAATCCTCATCATATGGATAATGATCATCTTGTTTTTTGTCTTCCCATCAATTATCTTTTATGCAGATGCAGAAGCTGCCGCAACCGAAGCAGAGGAAAGCAGTGACGAAGAGAGTGAGGATGATGATGATGATGACAGCGATGATGATAGCGATGATACAACAAGGTTACTGGCTGGTTAATTTTTTTATGTAAAAACTTGAATTGTTGACATCTTTTCCCCTTCTTATCACGCTTCTGATGGATTGAAAATCTTTGGCATTTTGACTGACATGCGTTTCTTAGCAATCTGTCTTGTACACTGAAACTCGCTTTTATTGCATCATACTCATAGACAAGTGATCCAGGGAAAAAACCCCAATAAAACAAAAAACAAAACCCCCAAAAAATGTTGGGTAATTTGTGAAATTAAAAATGGAGAGAAAAAAAACAGTCATGTTTTGTTGGGCCATGAGGTCAGATCATACTGTGTTGAATTTTTTTGGAAATCTAGGCAAATGTTGCCGGGCTAGGTATTGGATGTAGAGATCTCTTGGTTTGATTCATCAAGGAAGCTCTTCCATAACTACAAAAATAGCTACTACTACTACTACTACCATCCGACCACTCAACACAGTAGTCCATGCATGCTTCATTGCAGTATGGCCAGGCCAAGCACAAAGCCTGTCTGTGGCTGTGACACCATTGGGCCGCAAAGCTATATGGTTGCTGTCAGCTGATTCAATATGGCAGATAGAGTTGACGTACTTAAAGTTAAAGTGGAAGGGAAAAAATTCACATAATTTAAAAAAAAAAATCATATAATAATTTAAAAAAAAATCAAGGAAGGACAGCAATCCCTAAAGTTGAAATTGGAATGACATTAATTGACAAATGTCCTCAAGCAACATTGTCTCTTTCTGTATCTGTTTAGCTCTGACGATTCCGAAGATGAAGAAGACCATGATGATAAAAATACCCCAAGCACATCAACAAAAGCCCAAGCCCACACCAATATCCAGGGAGCAAATTCTAACAGAGTGTGGAAACCTGCTTCATGATGCTTACAATCAATGTTATATATATTATTTATTATATGAATTGCCTTTGATTTTCAAACCATGGGTTGGGTTTCCAGACTTTTTTTTATTATTTTATTTTTATAATTTGTCCTGTTCTATAAATTGTGAGCAGTTATTTTATGTGTATACAATTTATGACAAGTAATAATTTTGAAACCTTTTGTGAATGTGTAGTGTAATAATATATAATATTCTTGAAAAACAAAATGAATGCCCTTGTTAATACACCGACGGTTTGTCCATTTTCCACAACAATGTACAGAAAAGCCTCACTTTGCTGCAAGGTCTTGTGATTCTAGTGATGAGAAGATCATAATCATAAGAAAATAAACAGTTTCTTTTCACAACTGCACATCAACATCAACCACCCAGTTTACTTGTTTGTATTTGTATATGGCTCACTGAAACCACGCTCCATTCTGTCCACAGGATTACCATATTGTTCTACAGTCTCCTCCCTGGGTCCCTCACCAAGTCTCTCTTTCTCCCCCCCTCCCCTTTGTCAGTCTGTTTTTTACTTTCACTTCACTCTCCTCTTTTGGTTTGGTTTTATTGATTGTTGCAAGAGAGCTACTTAATTATGCTTAAAACCAATACAGACATGCAATCCAAAAGAAATGTTACAAAAACATTGTAAACTCCCTGAGATGAGAGGAGAACAAATTTAAACAAAAGTCCAAAAGAAGTTGAGGTTTCCATGACAAAAAATGCCATGATTCTTTTAATTCAATTAGCAGATAACAGAAAATGCTTGCACCAAACCCCATCATAGGAGCAAATGGAATCTAAGAGTATTGTATATTAAATATATAATATACGTTAAACAATACCATAAATATGTTGTTACTTTTTCGGGGGGAATATGAATGTGAATCTAAGTTTATGAATAATAGATAATAATCTGAACGAATGAAAGCAAAGATTCCATTCCACTACAGCTGAGCGTTTCATCTCAACATGAGTTGCACATTAGACTCTTCTTTAAGTTCTAGAGTTTAGGCTGAAGAAAAGAAAAGACTTTCAGCACGACTGGCATGTTTTACTTACAATCAAAATTTGATCAGGAATAGAACAATTTGAATAAGGTATATAGAGGGTTGAGTTGTAAGACGAGGAGCTAAATCAACCCGCACTGTAAAGTGAGAACATAATATGAGCGTTCCACTATGGAAGTAATTACATTAAATCATGGGAAAAAAAAACATTTTGCAAACAGAATTGTGGATATCATTCAAAGCAGCATCCATACTTTAACTCTATCTGATTTCAAATATATATAATTTCTAAAGCTTCTCTCAATGCACTCACCGACCCCACCCAGCCCTTGGCTCACTGTCACCCCAATTTCCAGGGTTTGTGGAAGGGCAGCAATGTCAAGGTCAAGCCTTTGGTGAATCACATGCACAATTCATTCGCTTTTCACAATAAATAACGTATCACACTGCAAAATCTCAATCACACTTTTTTTCTCTTTAGAAAACCTGAACAAAACAAAAACTCAGCCCCTCATGTTCAAAATGCGTCCCCCCCACCCCACCCCACCCCCACCCCTAGAAAGATGGAAAGCAAGAGACAAACAAATGAGAGCAACAAAACGTGGGGGAAAAAGGGCAGAGTTCTTATGGTGTATACTGTATATCACCTTTATCTTGCCCCAAATGCTTTACAAGGTGTTTCATGACAGACCTCTTACAGGAGAATCACTCCAACATTGCCCCTGCCTGTAGAAGGGTACTCATTTTACACCAAAAAGGGGTGGGAGAATGTAAAGGGCCATTTCTCTGAACTCAAAAAGCATGCTGACTGTTAGAACGTAGAACCTTACGGTTTTCAGTAACAATAGAACAACGTCATACAAAAAGCACCACTCGCAAAGCACAGGGTTTTACTGGACTGATAACATTCAAACAACCATCTTCGTCCAAAATTACACTGATACCGCTGTGATAAAGACAACAGCAAAACAACCAATGGCCAAAAAAGCAAAATTACAAAGTTACAATCAATGGATGGGATTTCCACGTCAATCCTCTTCACAAAGGACTGTGACAAGAATCATTTCACAAGCACCTCTGTACATACAAACTTGTCCACAAGACAGTTACCTGCCTTGAACCTTGTCCACAACTTGCAATTCACTAGAGATTCTCATTTTTTTCAACCTGAGACGACATTGATACTGGCAAACACACTGCATCATAATTAAGCTACAAAAAGGGACCGACAGAAGGCAGACTGAAACAAAGTGTAGAAAATAAGGGAGGCATCACATTTCTACATTCTCATTCGTTTGAAAACTGAAAGGGTCGTTTTATAAATGGTGTATGTAAAAATGAACATTGCGTTAATATATAAAAAAACAAACAAAACAAAACCTGTACAATTTTATCACTGTAACATGCACTGGACTTTCTCAATTATTCTAATTAGAGGTCAGCAGCGGTCTTCATCTGAGTGGTGCACCTGTCCCTGCAAGGGATGAATCCTCCTCTCTCTCTGCAGCGTGCTGTTTAAGTTCTTGTAACGATTGCACAAAGCGTGACCACTCGTCATGCTTGGGGTTGGCGATGTGCTGTAACGGGACAAGGGGAGGAAGGGGTAAGGACGGCGCGCTAAAGCTAAATGCCTTAGTCTTACACTGTATGGCGTTAGAACTAAATGCCTTAGTCTTACACTGTATGGCGTTAAAATTAAATGCCTTAGTCTTACACTGTATGGATAATGTTCAAGGTCACCCAACCAACCACAGGAGGATACGGGTCAAAGTGAAAAATGATAACACAACCCCACCCTTCCCACACACAAAGACAATATTCCCATCCTCTCTATTTAAATGAGTACAGTCACTCTTTTTGTACTGATCACCAAAATAACTGGGTTTTTTTTCCCTCGATACAACATCCTCTTTACATAACTTTTTATGAATATGATGCCAATCTAAATATGTATTTTGTTTCATTTGCATAGCATTGGTAGACTGTTGAGAGCAGACTGTTGTTACCACCAAAGAACCCGCCTTACTTAAAATGTTACACACGCAGGTCCCTGATTTCATTGAAAACTAAATCACCATGGTCTAGTGTACAAACAGTGTCAATGTGAGTTTAGGTGTGAGTATAACAAGTTGTAAACAGCTCAAAGGAAGGCAAACGACTGGCCTATCCAAAACCAATCCAAACTGAAATACCATTCTATCAATCAACACCCACATTCCTACATACTTGTGGTTGCACTCAGTAACACACAGTGCACTTACTGTAACACATATTTTTAAAAGGAAAGAAAATTCAGACTGAAACTAAAATTGCTGTCTTGAATCCATTATTTCCATAAAACAGGGATGGTAAAATAACAAGTCTAAAAACCAAACTCAATAAACAAACCCTCACCTCGCCCACGTCAAAGATGTGAATACGGCCGTTGTTATCTCCGACACTAATGTGATGTCCCGTCTGATGCCAGCGACACTGGTTCAAGGCTGGGCGACCGTCCACGGTGACGGAGGCCGTAGGAACCTGTGGGGAGAAAAGGAAAGCAGTTCACATAAAGATATCCGTATTATCCAGATAGTGAGAAAGAGACAGGAAGAGACACATGTGAGCACACTGCTCCTGTTTAGCTTTGCCTTGAGGCGTACACCCCAAAACCATGCTCTGTTTGATGAACACTTCCTTGGTCCAAGGACATCCTGATATTCAACAACTAAGCACAGGTTTTAATAATGGCTGATGCAGCGCTGCCTACCCCGCTACAAAAAAATGTGGGATCATGAAAGGGAAAATCTGGGCTTGAAACCAAAAATCATGGATGAATCTGCCAAATACTAATAAACTTCAACGCAGCATTTGGAGATCAAGGAGCTCTATTAGTAGGAAGGCTTGGCCACCTTTCAGAATTCTAGTGGTGAGGTTCATTGATTCCAATGTTAAAATGAAAAAAGTAAGATTCAGAACATTCAACGATGCTCAAAGCCAAACTCTGATTCTTATCCTCTATGGTTAAAATATACAACTTCATCCCTTTACCAGAGGACAGACAGATACACACACACACACACACACATCATAGTGTTTACAGATTCTCTATTCAAAGCCATCATTTGACATCTGTCAATCATTTTAACTAGCAATGACTTTGATGATGTTAGGACTTCATTAAAACCAAAACCAGACTTAGATCTAAGCATAACCTTAACAGACCAAGCAGTGCTAAAGAGCCCCGTTTATTGTAAGTGTAGGCCTAGAGAGGGCTCTGGTAGAGACGGTAAAGTTGAAAAACATGAAAGACACTTCTGCTTCCGTCAATACGCAACCCCGGATCTACTGCTAAAAAACAGTTATATTACCAACTACGGCCACTATAATCGGCTACTAAATGTGTAAGTTGACACACCATTTTTTTTTCCAGGATTTTTAATGCCCATGCAGGATCTAGAGATCATGTGCATTTTTGCAGGATGATTCCCAAAAATCCTGGACGATAGGCAGCTCTGCTGATGAGGAAAAAAATAAATATGATCAAACAAATCATCCACACCAATCACACATCATTTTGCAAAGGGCATACCGCCTGGACATAACGATACAACACAAAAACAAACAGTGAACTTGCTAACCTCTGTTTCACTATTAAGGTTCCATAAATCAAGTCTGCCTTCTCCATCTACACTTGCGAATAAGGCCGGATGGATGGGTGACCAGCGCACATCATAAACATAATCACTGTTGTCCTCAAAGGAGTGAATGTGGTAGGGTTGCTGAAATTGATACAGGCAGTTTTTTTAAATTAAAACATTTACAAGGGGAATAGCCTGTTAACATACAACTGATGCATTTATAAACTTCTTGAAGGGAGGAAGTGACATCATTTTCTTTCTATTGAAAACACAATGATCATTTGAACAGCCATCGGTTTTTGTATTTAAGTTCATGTTTTAAGCTATTAGAAAATACAACTCATCACTCTTAGCAGAACTACTAATCTTTCTTTGAGTAGAAATTAAACAAAGATACAAACAAACCCAAAGTTAAACCCAACAAAAACCATGAATAAATCCTAACTGGTATTTATATCTTGATAATGTTGTGTTTTTTATTTTTCATAGAAGTTTGAGCTCTATGTTTCTCCGCATTTCTCTCCCTTGTTAGAAAATTTGCAAACTGCCACGGTGTAATCGCGGTGGTAAAGACGGCTAACCTTGATGCTCCACAGCTTGATGGTCCAGTCAAAGGAAGACGTCAGGAAATATGGCGAGAAGTCGATCTGACCCGGGACTTTGTGTGTGTCAATGCTGGTGATAGGTCCTTGGTGTCCTTCGTAAGATTCATTAATGCCCGCTTTGCTGGAAAACAAAAGAAAACATTATTGACACAATTATAAAAGACAGTCTAGGTTTTATCAAATGAAGATAAATCACACAAGATGAGATAATCACGTCCCCTCCAAAAAAACAAAACAAAAAAATAAACAAAAAACAAAAAACACAAACCAATAAAACAAACAAACCCCACCACCACTTAAAAAAACAAAAACACCCACAACAAAAACACAAGTCCTGAACAGCAAAATTAAATCAAGAAACAAGAGCCCCTTCAAGAACACATCAAACAAAAACCGACGCCCTTCCCTCCTTCAAACAAAAAAGAGCCCAAGCCATGACCACCTTCCGTGCCGACAAGCTGAATACACTGAACACTCCTCCGAGCCCACAATAAAGTTATTGGCGTCCCCTGACAGGAAGCTGAAGCAAGTGGCGGCAACCGGCTTTGACTGCTTGGCCTGGAGTTCCATGCTGTCCTGGGAGGGAAGAACCAAGTCATGACATATTCAACGATCCTTCAATATCAAAACTTGAACATGAAATGGCGATGCTAACATTTACAACACAATGGTCGCCCACAGAGAGTTGTGTGAAAATATTATACTACAGGTGTTAAGTTATCAACATGATGATAATTTCATGTCTAGAATTCGATACAGGGAGAGGGAAACAAAGAAAAAGCCATGCCCAAATTCCTTCGTTCATGGAGGAAAGTCTCTAGAGGGCAACCCCCCCCCCCCCCCCCCCCCAGGCAAAAAAAAATTAAAAGAGCAAGACCAAAACAACGGAAAGATCACTAAGCGATCCTTACTTGCGGCTGAGAAAGCATATCCAGGCTCCATGAGCACACCTTGCCATCCGAGCTGACGCTGATCAGGTTGTGAGCATTCTGGGTGCCTACGACATTGACGCAATAAACTGGATGCTGGGAAGAGAAAAAACAAAACAATGTAAGGTTGGCTGTGTTCACACTTTCAAGAATTCACCAGTTTGACAAGAAACGCATCATAACAATATAGAGTTATAGAACGAATAAAACAATAAGAACAAATTGTCACTTCAACGTGTTGCAAGTGTATCCTTATCAAATTCTACGGATTTATGGCATCAGTACATTGAAATGAAGAAATGCGTATTACACATGTCACGAGGAGAAGTTTTCTTGAAGAAGAAATTAAAACAAAACAATACAAAAGGGAACTGCAGGCTTAAAGAAACCCCCACCAAAAACCCCCTAGACGTGACTGATGACAACTGAAAAGAAAATGAGTTAAAAAGAAGAAAGAAACAATGTGATTTCATTATGACTTTTTAAAAATGGATTTGGGTGCAGAATTCTTTTTCAGCTTTGTCCTAAAAGCCAAGAACTAAGGAGAAGTACTTGTAGCAATGCCTGTGACAGAACACAGGCCAATGGCTATAAAATCAAATCTTATGAGACCCTAATCAGGACTGACTTTGCTCCTGCCTTCTAAGGCAACTAAAACACAATATCCAAATACTTACCGTGTGAGACGTTGCAGACAAGGGCGTACGCTGGACAGGCGTGCGCTTGTTGACCCTGTTGTCCCAGAGCACAATCCGACCAGAATATGTTCCTCCAATCACAACATTCGGGTTGAACTTGGCAAAGCAAGTAGACATCACAGAGGACTTTGATTCACAAAGAAAAAGTAAAAAGAAAGATAATTGAAAATAAAATAATAAGTAAAAAAACACAAAAAAAACCAAACAAAAAACAAACAAACAAAAAAACCCAACAACAAACAAAAACCAAAATCCAAAGAAAATTCTCAAAAAGATGTGGGTTGTCTCTGATCAGAACAAAGTTTTTATTTCTAACTGATACCTTTTGGGAGGACCACAAGTAAAGTGTGGTCAGAGGAACACAAACACAGAGTTGTCTTTAAGAACCAGAGGGATGGATCCTTACCTGACAATGGAAGATGTACTCAGGAGCCATGTTCTTGTACTTCAGATTCCAAATCAGGGCAACACCATCAGGGTCATTGGGTGCGTCCTCGTTGGCATTGTAGGAGGCTAGCATCAGTTCTGGGAACTAGACACAGACGGAACTGATATTGAACAACCATACAAAAAGACGTGACCGAAATATAAGGGGGATTAAAAAAAAAGAATGAAAAATAATAGAAGAGAGGAAGAAGAAGGAAAAGCAAAAACATAATGTAACCCCCTTTAAGGATGTGCGTTATAAAGTGGAAAAAATCATGTTATGATGCCATGTGAAATTATTATCAGGAGAAAAGAAGGGAGAGGGATGGAGATAGATAGAAAGACAGGGGGAGAGGGGGAGACGGGGGGAGAGAGGGGAATAGAGAGAGAGAGAGAGAGAGAGAGAGAGAGAGTGAGAGAGAGATAGATAGAGAGACAGAGACACAGACAGACAGAGGCAGAAACCTTGTGCTAACTGACCTGAGGTGACCAGTCCATACTGGTGATGGTTCTTCGCTTTGACCAACGTTCATCAAAAAAGTCATGGTGAAGCTTTAACCTCTCACCAGCCAGAATGTCTCTGTAAAAGCCACAAAAAACAACATGAAGTTAAACAAACAATTATCCTTGAAGGCAATTGAAGCCATTCAGCATGACACTAAAAAGCTGGACTCTAAATTTGCATGAAGATGTTTCCTTTGTGCACTGACTGTTCCCTAAAGAAAAGGCTAGTGGCATGGAGGTGGTGGTGAGAACAGCGCTTTTCTTGGCCTGGTGAATGGGTTACAATGTCCTGGTTTTCAATCCCCACCCTCTGGTCATGACCAGGTAAAATACAAAGTTGTTGTCCCCCCTTCAGAAAACAATGTAGGCCCCATGACCAACTGAGGGGCAGTAGGGATAAGATGACCACTGACTGGACGTGGGGGTGGGGGGGGGAGGGGGGGGGGGGGGGGGGGGGGGGGGGGGGGGGGGGGGGGGGGGGGGGGGGGGGGGGGGGG
>JBCJKE010120309.1:0-10908 GCA_039654525.1 Melibe bucephala
ATATACACACACAATATTGACTGATAAATATTATTTGCATGACATTGATATAATAAGATATATAAGAAATGCACACATATGACAACAGAGCTATATGCATTTTGCATGAAAAAAGGAAAAAAAGGGAAACAAAAACCAAAAACCCACGGTGATACTAAGTACACTGTTAGGCCTTTTTCTTTCATTCAGGAGAGATTGAATTATTTGGATCCAGTCTATGGAAGAAGGGATGGGAGTTATTTTGACATTGATAAAATGAAAACTCCCATGATATCTACATCTGAAACATCGGAACAGTGTTACAAAAGAAAACATTCAAGTCAGATGTAGGGGGAGGCACATGAGTCAAAGGGAGAATAGAAGAATACAAACTAAGATTAGAAGTCATATGTAAAGTATTCTGTTGTCAGTCATCCAAAGGCAAAAAGACGTATCTGACCATATCTGACCATATCTGACAAGATGACTTTGATATTGATGTTTCATTATTAGTATTTTCATACAAAGGCAGTATGAAATACCTTCTACCATTGTAGTACTTTTTGACAACATCATTTCATATTTGTTATATTTCATATAACATAGTTCTGATGGCTGCTGGTTTGAAAAAAGGGTCATATACATATATAGTCATATACATCTTTCTACATTCAAACGCCAGTATTATGTCCCATTGTACACCTTCAGCTGGGGATTATTTCTCATGAAAACCATTGCACAACCCCAAGACAACGCATGTTGATTATTGTTGTACAAACATTTACAAGTATAATGGGTGGTATACCGGTAACAAATGAATATTCTACATAATGGAGAAAACAAAACCAAACAAAACAAAAAAACCCATCAAAACAAAACAAATATCCAAAACAAAAACAAGAAACAAATGTCATAAATAAGATATTCGATAACAACACAATTTATTATGAAAGTATATGTTTTGGTTTTACAATTTTCAATTTCCAACTCACAGGCAATGATCTTGTTCCAGTCTATGCAAGCACATCTTTGGAGTGAATTGTGTATCTCCAATAGGACTGTTTAATTCACAATTCTATCAACAATCGATCAAGGAGATGACGAATGTAAGAAATATTGCTGTTTTTGGGCCCGCACAAATGCTGGATCAAACTCAAAAGGTAAAAGCAAACACTATATCTCGACACTACTGGAACCCCAAACAAGAAAATGCCTCTTAACACATTTCTGCCAAGGCGCACCTCTTTGTACTGGGCCCCTGGGGCTGGCTCTTAGGCTTCATACCTCTACCATGCTCTGTACTAGACTCCTAAACATGACTTCATTTATGGATGGATTTTGACAAAACTTCACATATAAGTAGACAATAAGTAGAAGAATATGAAAATACTAAAATTTGTACATTGAACATCTATTTATATACATCAAAGACTAATAATAGACCCCTGTCACACCCACCCCTGACGTTGTGTTGCATCAAGGGATTGTCTAGGACTACTTGTGTAGATTTAGTCTAGGCCTATTTTCCACTGACACTGATAGGGAAGGAATTAAATCATAATTAGACCCAGTTTCAGATGCACCAGGGTCATAATTCTCATCATTCGGGGTAGCCATGTCCTCTTCCATCATTATATCCTCCAACCCATATTCAGTTGACAGGTATTGATTTGATTTAGAAGAATGTTACTAAGACAAGCTATAAATATACAGGGAGCGTGAACCAGAAATAGAAGTTATTATTGACCCGGAAATACAAGTTTTATGCCTTTACTTGGATTGGAATAGAGAAAATAATGAACTGGAAAAGATAGCAGTCCTCTTGCGAGTAGATCTATACTCGTCGCCCGGCAGAAATGTGTTAAATTTACAATTTAAGGTTTAAATGTAGATATCAAAAATGCAAAATGAGTATCAAAGAAATGGGGTAAAATAGGTGATCAGAATCAAATAAAAAAAAACCCATCAACAACAACAAAAACAAAACAAAACAAACAAAACAAAAAAAAATGAAAAATGAAAAAGCGACTGGGCCTACTTTATTATACAGAAATATACAATGACATCACATTATCAAAATGCTTTACAACTCATTAAAAAAACAAACAAAACATTTAAGAAATTCAAACATGGACGAAAATTATTGCAGTTAACAAGTTCTTGCCACTTGTATGGGGTTCATATTTGTAATCAATATATAAGTTGATTCTAAGCCTGAACTTCCAATTTTAAAATCTTTTGAAATACAAATTTTAAATACAACAAAACAAAAGCAAAATTGTTATGATCACATACTGGAAAAAAGAAATGATTTTTCTTGTGAAGTTAACAGAAATATTAACTTCCTGATCAACTCCTTCCTTGATATTTTTAAAGGGTGATTAATACATTGCACAGCAAAGTTTTATGAAAAAAAAGCAGTCAATCTTTGTCAATAACAGCTTTTAAAAAATACAAGGCATAAGGTAGGGTTATGTTAAATAAAAATGAATATCTTTTATTTCCCTAAACAAATGAAATCAATGTGAAAAGATTTACTGAGTACAGAAGTACTTGCCTGTGATGTTGCCAAGACCCACAAATAGTATAAAATAGTATAAAAGATAAAAGAAACCATTTAAAGACAATACTTTTTCATTTTCAATCTTATAACATGACAACATGAAGACTCAAATAAACTGAAAATCATATATTTTAAAGCATGAGGAAGATTTTCTCCCATTCAATATTGTTCCTTAATTTTTTTGATGCAGGAGATTCAAGGTAAATTCATTTTCAAAGTAGTTCTTCACACATCACTTATTTTGTAAGATATTCCAACAATATATTCAAAATGGAATGACTTTTTCTACAGCAGGAACAGCTAATTATCACACTGATCTACCGAAGGGGTGGGTTTCAGGGTGTAGTTATCAAGACACACTACATTTGGTGGCTTATAATGATGCTTTTCAAAACATTTACATCAACAAAATACAAATGACGCTAACTAAACAAAGCAACACATAACAATGCAAATTACTGTAAGACTAGAATGTATCAACTCAAAGGAAAAAAGATTCAGTATATACATTTAGCAAGCATAAATTACATGAATTATTCAAACAATGTTACCGAGGAGACACATTGTTGATTTAAACTCACTGAATACAGGGAATTTGCTTGCTTCCATCATCAAGCCATTTCAAGGGAATGTTGAAAGAAAAGAAAACAAAACAAAAACAAAACAAAAAAAAGCATACATATCCTTACGAACAAAGTTCTGTTGATAAATCACAAAGATACTTGGTTTTGAATTCACTCACCTCAACTGCTACCATGGCCCTTATTTATTTGTTTCCATAATAAACTTGAGGAGTTAGAGCCATTTGATTCATAGCTGACCTAAGCAAAATACATGAAGTTGATGATTGCACCAAAGAATCTTGATGACTTTTAAAAGAATTATCAAACAGAATTGTTATAGAATGTAATATATGTATGACCATTTTCAACAAAGCACCAAGGTGTCATTATGTTCAGTCATACACATTTGACACATCACAGCATGACACGGGTATTTAGGTCCTTCTATCCCGTTTATGAATATTTTCATAGCCATTGCTACAACTGGTTGAAGTCATATGACAGGTAGACAAAACATGTCTACATCTGTCATTGCCTCACATTTTCTTATACAAAACAAACAAAAAATGACTGCATAGCTCTGCATTCCACTTTCTCCCTATCTTTTTTTTTTTCATTACTTTGCCCTTTCACCATTTTACAGCAATTTTCACACTGGTCTCAACATAAATCATGTCACATGAATGCTCCATGACGGTTTGGCCGAAAGGTAAGCTTACTTTGTACGAGGAAAGTTCTGCAGCAAATAAGTGATATGCTTTCTTTTCAATTTCTGTAAATAAAATTTACAATGATTCTTTAATAAAATAAATTTCTTTATAGATAACTAGTATGACAATAGTCAATAAATTATGTGCACTCAATAATCTGTGTGGAATTCATCTAATTTCATACTCCCACTTTCTGTTGTTTGAATGTTTACATGAACAATTGCAACAATAACAATGGGGGAAAAGAGAGAGAAAATATAAACAAGTTTTGTAAAAATTAAAACCTTCTAAATTATACAGTGACAAGACACAGTGGTCCATAACATCCCAATTTAGATTTACTGTTCATTAACCACTGGAAGCAGGTAACATTCACTGGTGTGATTACTGATATTCCTTGAACATGACTTTCAATGATGATTTCAAATCTGTAAAAGGGTCATCCACATTTCAAACAGTAACTTCACATCTTACAGTCCAGCATGCATAATTTGTATAGCTTGTCGAGACAACATCTTAAGTTAGAGGAATTACTGCATGCATTAGATGACAAAGACTGAGCCCGATATTTTTTCCACATCTTAAATGTGTGAACGATTATTTCTCTGTCCTTCGCCCCTTCCAGATGAGAAATTAAGATATAATAATCACATATCACAAAAATTTGAGACTTAAATCACTTAATGACTAGAATGAGATCATGTAAAGAGGTTAATGAGGTAAGATGTGAATTTAGCACATGTATGATCAGCAAATGTATGTTGGACTGCATGTCACTATGGATTCCAATGTGCACACAAATATGAGAAGAAACGGGGTCAAAAAGACTAAAATGAATCAAATGCAGAATAAAATAATAGATTTGGGAAGCCATTAATCGATCATTTTTCCCACTTGTCACTACTAAGAAGATGACAACATAAAATGTAGGCATAGATCATGGGTAGTGAGATCTCTTTCTTGATGTTGTCTTTTAACTGTTTATAGTGTTTTAACTCTCAAATTAGTCCAACAGATTCTAATGACATTAAGTATGAGCGGCCTTTGCAGTACTTTGGATGGTTAAGACTACACCACAATTATTTTTTGTAAAATTGTCTCTTGGGAAATAAAAATGAAATTGAAATAAAATAATCAAATAAATGAAATGTAATTTAATGCAAAATTGAAAACAATTTAATGTCATTTAATAAAGTAATGTACTTGAAAAAAAAAAGTATCATATATAACAAATCCCTTGGTAATGTGTAAACTTGTACATTTATTTAACTTAAAATTTGTAAACTTAATATATATATATACATACATCTTCATGTCATGTCTAAAGAAAATTTTAAGTTATCACCACTTTTCAGCTTTCCTGCAAGTGTTGTAAGGAAAAGTATAACAGTTAAGTATAAGATAAGTATATTATTAAGGTGGTGTGATTAAGGTACCAAGAAAAGGTAATTGGTGGTTTCTGAACAGCAAATTACAGTAGAATCCACTGAAGATAAACTCTCTCCGAATAAATTCTTTGTTTACAATAAACCTTTCTGTTCGTCCATTGTTTTTCCTTTTTCGTAGTCTATAAAAACATTTGGATAAAATCACTACCCCTGCATTGCCTATGAATAAGGTAAACCAATTTTTACTGGATCATGACAACTTTTCGACAAAAGTACACTTCAATTCTTAAATTTATGGTACTTTGGGAATATTTTGCTTATTTGCATATATGTATTCTATTTACCATTTATGCGATGCAAATGAATAGATCTATTGCTTATCATTTAACAGCCACTTCTACTGTGACAATCCCAATCCTAGCCTACCTTAGCCTTAGCCTATTTACTTTTACAGGTGTTCAATGTGGCCTGCGCTGTGCAGCTTCAGTCAAAAGCATGTTGTTGCAAGAAACACTGCACCAAGACACAAGTTTTTTTTTCCTGGAAACCTAATGACCTAAGGTGAACCAATCGGTATGGTCCCATGGAGTTTATCTAATGCAGATTCTGCAGTAAATTCAATGAAATAAACAGAGAGGCAGTTGGAGAATGGCTTGGCTTTCCTCATCCATCTGGCACTTAGGAAACCTGAACATGGTTTGGTTCACTGTCGCCATGAGAATTGTGCGTGGTTGCCCCATATCCAGATGCCCCCGGTTGAACTCTAGCCGCATCTTCCTCTGGATCAGCAGACAAATCCTGCGTCAGCACGTTGGCAACGAATGGCTGAAGAAGTGTGACAAGGATGGAAATGAAATTTCAGTAGAAATGAAGAAGTTGATGTCAAATTGACTAATATTTCTTTTTTCTTAACAATGAAACATTGTGAGAGAATTGAAGTTTCCCTGGATCAAGATAAGGAAATGAAGGGTATGTTTACAAGGTGAAAACTCCATCCAGGGTGAATATGCTACTGCACAATTCTGAGCATACACATGGTATATTGTAGAAACACATATCACTTTTAACTCTTTTATTGAGAATCTTTCAGGGGGAGAAAATATGTGTAAGGAGTTTTTATCGAGAACCTATCCATCACATTGTGATTCAAATCTTGAGACTTAATGGTCTGAAATTGTATGCTTTCAAGACATCACTAACCTACTTGCTCCTACAGTATCTAAAAGTGCCCAAATAAAGAGATCCACTCAAGGGAAATTATGATTGTTTTCCTCATTAGCGATGATGCTATTGTCTGTAAATTTTGTTCTAGAGGCAGTGCCAGTTTTGACTGTTTTCAGTTTCATTCGTATATGATGTCTGATTGATTTTCTATGAAATCTTTAGTTCTCTGAATTAATTTCAATGTGGTCACAGAGAAATAAGCAGTAGCGATTTAGACTCCCAACTAAAGGGTTGTGGGTTCAAGTCCCTTTGAGGACACTGTGATTTAACCCATAGGCAAGGTTTTTCACACAAATTCCCTACATTTGCGGGTGCTGCTCTTGAAGCTGACGCTCAGTCTTCCTTTAAAAACCAAAATAATTTCCCTTTGGGATTAATGGAGTGGATTTGGGTTTTTTGGGGTTTTTTTTCTGACACTTTGCATAGACAAGCAACTGGAATGGCATATGAGTGAGCTATGTCTGGACTAATAATGAATTTTGATGATAGAGAGGTGACAGATGTTGTAAGAACTAAACATATTAAAATTATTGTGAGTGAACATGAGTCAGAAAGAAAAGAATGGTTTTAGTAGGTGGAATCTTGTTTCTTTAATCATGAGTAATTTTTTTTTTTTCAAGTCAGTGAAAAGAGTTATGTCCCTTTTGATAGGAAATAGAAGAAATAAGTCAAGTGGCCAGTGCTTTTTGGTGCGAATGGGTAGATGAAACCATCCATGCCATAAATATTGTAAGAGATGACTGAGTCCTACCTTTGAAATTTGAAGTTCATCTTTATCTGGAGATACTGGATCACTTTCCTCAAAATACTGTGGGGAAAAAAATTTGTCTTATTGGTTATCATCATACTTCCTGTATACATTCACAAAATGTCTATTGCAAAGGGTATTGACATTCTACTAATGATCACTAAATGTCCATTGCAGATTCCATTTCAGTAACAATGTTATTTCAACTATCATCAGTTAAATTTCTTCCTGCAACAGGCTCTAAGCACAATTTTTTTTTTTAATCAAACAACTAACATGTTTATTGGTAAAGCTTTAGAACAAATTCACTTTACCCAAAACAAGTGTAAACATTTCCAAATGGTGGGCCTAAGGGTAGAACAAGCTCTATGCAAACTCAGCACATCCATCCATTGGACTAGGTGTTTCATCTTGCATTATTCTTCAATTTTCAGGCAAACACTTAAACTGTAGACCTTTGTCTACCTAAAAAAGTATGTCAACTCTAACTCACCCTATAGCGAGAAGGCTTCAAATGCTTGAACCAACCAAAGCTTATTCGACCCACAAAAATGAGAAGCGTGACAAAAAGAGCCACACAGGAAAACACAAAAACAGGTTCAAATCCCTCTGGAAAGAAAAGGACAAAACAACATACAAGTAAAGTAAGTGAATTCATGAATGGTTGGCGTGAAATGCATTTCATTTTCTTTTAATTCAATTCAATTCAATTCAAAAATTTTAATGATCCAATAAAATGGAAATTATAATGTCATGATCCATATCTTTAAATGGCATTTCATTCATGAATACAGGAAAATAATCAACAAAGTCTGACAAATAAAGAAAAAAAAAAAAATATATATATATATACATATACATATACATACATATTTATATGTCCTAAATGATCTGTGAATCCTCAAAGAGGCATTTAACCATTTTTAAAAAAAATGAAACATTAAAATTGTTTTAAAAAATTAAAAACCAGCCACTCCTGCACCTAGATTAGACCTGTCTAGAGCAGAACACCTTAGAATTGTATCAATAGTCAATAAAGACTGATAACTCGATAAATACTGATGCAAAAGGTGTCAAAGAAAGAAAAAATTGTTTTACCTGATCGTAATCCTGTGAAAAATGTGATGTTGAACTGAAGAATGATGACAGCCCACAGAACAAAAGTGACAGCTGAACCATGAATGTGTTTGTTGATGTGAGACGGATTGTAGGCAAAGAAAATGTTATAGCGGTCCACAATGTGCTTCAGTCCAAGATATACAAGGCCTGGCATGAAATAAATCCATGTATGAGAAATCTGTTATCATGAGTACTGGGGTGTATAAAATAGTGGTACAATCACTAGCCTAAGTAGCATGAAAGTTGTCAGAAAAATGTGGTTGGAAGAGGTCAATTTTAAAAAAATATAAGATGACAGCATCTATGAATTTTGAGTTGGACAGTGGGTTTTATGTTAATAATTCAATATCACCTACTGTGAAAGCACTGATACATTGCGATAAGTCATTAGAAACATAGTTTTCTTGATATCAATATCAATTTTTAAAACACTTTTAGTGTGCTATGAATCATTTTTCATCTTAAATCGACATGCACTCATTGTCGCCATCATGGATTTCTCCTCATAGGTTGGCATAGTCTGTCCACGGACACAACCACTATCCTTATACCACATATCATCCTTATACCACATATCATCCTTATACCACATATCATCCTTATACCACATATTATTATCATCCCACTTCCGAATTCACGATGATAAATCTCTTTCACTTTCAATTTCACCATCAACAAAATTTAATTTGTACAGAAGTGAAGAGCTATTTCTTTCTGTCATTACTTTGTTGCCGCAATGAGAATACAGAACCATTTGCACAAACTTCAAATCAGTTAAATTTACTAAACCAAACGGGGCAGTACTAGCTTTGACATTCCCTTTATTTACACGACTCAAAAAATAAAGCATAGACTAGGAAATAAAGTTGTGGCACTTGGTGATTGTTTGGGTGAGAACGTACCAAATGGTGTGACGAGGGGACAAGGAATGGAGAAGCCAACAATGATGGCTATAATGCATAGCATCCAGGCATACTGTACCCCATACTGGAAGTCCCACAACACTGACTGAAAAAAAACAGTGCAATGAAAAGATGAATGTCTAGCAGAAGTTAAGGTTTAAGTTTTTCTCTTCCTTTCTTCCCTTGATTTAAAAATTATTCTACCAACTGTATTGCTAACACTTCTAACAATCTCTAAATCACAGTATGAAAAATAAATAAATCCCAAAAATTGAGCGTTATCACTCTTAGAAGCATTTCAATATCAATTTAGTTTATTATTCAACATTTATTTTAGTTATTTTAGTTTATTTCATCAACAAAAAGGTATATCCAGAATGGTTTGGGACACACATTTATCATTACACCACATACACACCTTTCGGACAGCAGCACGTTCTGCCTGTGACCGCGCCAGCAATAATTTGATTCCATAAACAAAAAGCTCAGAGAAGCGAAGCAACTCCAAGGCAACTCCAATAAAGGCAGCAGTGATGACGTAATTGACAAAGAAGGCACCTTTGCCAGGAAGGAAAATACACCTGAAATTTGAAGTAGAGAGAAAAACATATTAAGCAAGGCGACATTTTTTTTATGTTGAATTCAAAGTTGAAATAGGATGAAAATTATATAATATTTGTGGCATTTTCAGCCTTTTTAATTTCAGCAAATCATTTATCAAACAACGCTGAGAAATTAAAAAGCTGAAATCATTTCTTCTGTAATATACAAAGATTGGAAATGTTGGATACCAAACATTAGAGTGACATATTATTTGCCTTTAAAGGATCAAAAAGATAGCAAAATATGATACCTTAACACAGCACTCAACAAATTTAACCAGAATAACTTTGAGACAGAAATGACTGTCATGATACTTTCAGCGTGATTGCGAGACAGAAATAAATTATGCAAAAAAAGAGAGTGTGGACTCAATAATAAAAACACCCACCAAAAAAAAACCAAATACACTTCTAAAGATGTTTCACACATCCAAAGGAAGTCAAAACAACAAATCAATGAAACACTTGGGAAATACAAATTACATTTTCGTAAAGTTTTCATATCTATTTTTGGCTCTATCAACTTAACAAATCAATTACTTAAAAAAAAGAAGAAGAAAAGACAAAGAAATAAAACCACTTACTGCCACCGAAGCTTCTTTTCATGGTCCATGACGATAAATTCTAGCAATGCTTGGGCACTGATAACAGAAAGTTAAAAAAACATTCAAAATTTAGCACTTTACAATATGGTATAGTACAAAAAGTTATTGAATTAAGTATGCTTCATGTACACCTACAGCTCTTTAGAGATCACGGAGCAGCTAAAGGACGTCAAGACAAAATCAAGTCCAAGCTTTGACTCTAGGATTACTCTTGATGGTGGGTAGGATGTGGGCAGCATGGTCTAGTGGCAAGACACTCTGGTTCGGGTCATGCTGCAGGCCCTTAGGAAAGGTTTTCCATGTATGCCACATTTTCCTGACCCTACTAAAGTGTCATGAGTACTTGATAGTAAAACAGGGCTGTCTCCGTCCGAACAAAATTATGACAATATATAGTGCCTAAATGGTTGCAGGTTCTGTCTTGTGTGCCCAGTGTTGCTATTGGTTGGGGATCCCTTGTAAAGCACTTTGAGCACATTTAGTGGACATCCCTCTCCCTCTTTCT
>JBCJKE010120642.1:0-10905 GCA_039654525.1 Melibe bucephala
ATATATATAACTTTATTTTGTAATATAATATCTGTTTCCACCCTTTTTTTGTCCTGTTACGTTTTCAGATGATTGCCAATTCTATGAATATGTTTGATTCTTTTATTTATGATTATTATTTGTTTAATTTTGAAATGAACTTGATATATATGTACATCTAAAACCCAACTTTGTAATTATTCTGGATTATTATGTTTCTTCTAGATGTATTTTTTCACCCTGTTACAATTTTTTAGTCTCAACAGGTTGGAATCTAGATACATTTAGCCTTCTTTTCGACAATTTTAAGCAGAATTGGATGACTTTGAAAATTGAGTGTCTATGTAACGGATTTCATATTTCATGGATTTTGGTGGAATTGGCCCATGTATATTATATTTGTGCATGTTTGTGTCGTGTGTATGATTTTGAAGAAAATTTGTTTTTGTTTTATTATTTACAGAGGTAATGGGTCAGACACAGGTGTACATTGTTTAATGCATTGAAGCAGAAACGATAAGGTGCTGAAGCATACCTGTCTCAAACTACCAAGATGCTGTTTGTCTTTCAAATGGACACAGGTCAAATGTTGACCTTTGACATGGCCTTATTGATGGACACGTAAGAAAATCCTTGGAGCTATTTATTCTAATTTTATACTCAAATAAATAGTGATTTTATTCTTATATTATTCTTTTTAAGGTCATGACATAGCTATGGAATATTCTGTGTTTTATTCAATGCACATTATTATAATGCTATTGTTGTGAAATCATTCACACGTTTATGGATTGCAAAAATTTTGAAAGGATTTTCATATCTTAGAAATAGTTTTGATTGCTAAAGCTTGGTCATCACTCGACAAATTAGACAAAATATCTAAATAGAACTTTAACATTAATTTAAAAACAGAACTTATCATCAAATCAACAATAGAATCAGTTCTTCTATTTGTCCATGGTTCAAATTCATGGACTTACACAAGACCTTAAAATGAAATCTGATTGCTGATAAAACTAGGTGCTAAGAGTAGTCAAGAGTATGTCATTGTAATCAAACAAGAAGTTATTTTTTAATTCCACAAATAACCAACTTAATAGCAGCAAACAAGAAGAAATTTAGTGGGCACTGGAAAAAGGCAAAAGGCCTAAAGTAAAAGATGATTCATCAACAGCAATAGAGTACAAGGATATCTGGAGAAAGGAGGTTGTTCACATCCAACAGTTAACTAAGTAAGCCAATGAAACATTTTGTTTTGGTTTTGTGAATTTATACTTATTACTTTAGAAATGCGCAAACATCATGTTAATATTTCACACTTCAGGGTGTCACGGTTACAGTTGGAGATAGCAAAAACCACTGGCATTTCTGTTGAGAAGCAAATCTTGATTCTGAGTGGAGGGCAGAGTCTGAAACCAGATCAAAAAGTTATCACCTATGGAGCAGGAGCAGTAAGTGATATTTTTTAATACTCAAGGACAGCCACCATACATATCAGCATGCTGATAAGGAGGGAGGCCAAAGCATATTTTATTCCTATAACTGGTGATGTGTATATATATATATTTTGGTATCAATATCTTATAATCAAATTGGTTTTCTCACATTCACACTTATATTATATAACTTGTACAAGAATATCTGATTCAGAGTGATTGTTGTTTACATCCAGGATAAATGATAGGCCCACTATTGTACCATGTTAAGGGTCAGTCACAGTCAAAGGTATCCAATAATAAAAAAAAAAATCCTTGGGTGTTTGTGCTGCCTTTTGCTACTTATTTTGAATTTTCATATACATGTGCCATGAATGGACAACTATACATTACCTCTCTACGACTTCTAAGCAACAATAATCTTTTTTCTAGGTCTATGCTTGGCACACTCACTCAGTTTTATTGTTTTTTAATTGCTATGTTGTACACTGATTGTTCAATTTGGCAGTTTATTGTAAAAGTTATTTTCTTTCTCAGGACACAAATCCAGTGTTTTTGTTTAGCAAACTTGCTATTGAAAGCCAAGAACCCCCACTCATAAGATCATTTGGCTTTCATAAAGGTAATATAATATTAAGTTTGTGTACAAAACGTTTGAATTAATTTACAAGCAATATATTCTTTTACAAGCAAACATAATGTTATGCTTTACCAGACATCAGGCGGATTTTACAAAAATGCTTGCCAACATTTTTCTTTTCTTAAGATTACATATTCCTTTAAGAATGTAGAAGTTTCATGCATTTTATTTAAGTTAAAATCCCAAGGAAAGCAAAAATGTATGTATTATAGAGGCATTGACAATTCTTGTTGCATAATGTGGGAAAGGAGTGGAAATGGTCAAAAGTATGTCTTTTACCTATAAGGCACATAACTCCATAAATTCTGTGCACTCCGCATTTTAATAAATACAACCATATTATAAATAGGAACAGAGTGGAAAACATATTTGCATTATCAAAGTTACTATTGCTACAATTTTAAATAATAGGATTTCAATTAAAAAAAACATGAGCCAAATTAGCCACTGGAAAAAGCGTATTGACATTTTAAAGAGAAATTAATCGAAAATGAGAAATCAACCCCTTTGGTCACATATGTGTGGAAAAAGATCCACTGCCATGCTCTTCCTCCATTTGCATGTCTACTGTCGACATCAATTATAATCACACGGCTGATGAATTCTCACTGTGTATCTTTTATCAGCTGTCAAAGAATTTGTGCCTCATTGGAATAATTTAGGTTGCAAGTCCCAAATGAAGCCAAGCACTCACGAGTTATCATAGAGAAAAATGAAATTGAACAAGTATATCAACATCATATGCAATAAGGCCAACACAACTCATGGCTTTTTACGTTTACACAGGCTATTATTACACTGCCTTAGGGCAGTAAAAAAGTGTTATGAACTTTATATGAGTCCTGTGCTTGAATACAATAGTTCAGTCTTGGACCCTCATTACTTAAAGATATATACTCCAATTGGAAAAGTATTGAGTAGAGCTGCCAAATTTGTAAGCAAGAAATATAACACTTAAGTTCCATCTGCCAAACTAATTCTGACCTCCAATGGTTGTCCTTTCAAAACAGAAGAACCAATAATAAGCTTATATTTTTCAAGGCTGTACAGGAAACTATAAACATATCACTAGACCATCTCAAAAGAAAAAACACAAGGAGGAGAAATGTTACCAACAAATACATGATACCATCATCCAAAACAGATGCACATCTTCACTCACTCATTCTACCCTTGACTAGTCATTGGAATAACTTTCCTGAAAAGGCAAGGCCTTGCAAAACTCTTAACCATTTTAAAACAAACATCTGTCCATAAAACTAAACAATCATGTTCAACCAACCACTACAATGAAATTGTGGTTCCATTGGAGGAGGAATAATAATAATCTAGAGCTGGTTTCAATTCGCTCTGGTCAAGTTGGTCTCTAATTGGGGGAGGGGGGGGGATGCACAGGTTTGCTTGAATTAGATGAAAATTTAGAGAAATTGATTGTGATTTTAGGGGATAGTTGGAGATGGGGAAATGAATTAAGATTTACAAATCACAATATCTCACCCAGAAATGTTATGATGTCACTTTATATGATAGAATGACGCAGTAGACTGTTCAAAGTGTAACAATTATTGTTTTTGTTGTTTTTTTTCATTTTACTTTTTATTGTTGTCTAAAGAAGGGTCTAAACCAGAAAATTCACTGTTTTGTTTTGTCTTTATAGTGGAGACTTTTTATCTAATTTATCTATGTCACTTAAGTGTATCAGCATACTTTCTTGATTACATAATTTCAGACAACCATCTTCAAACATATCATTTGTACATAGGGTGAGTGTGAAGTCTTACCTTTTTTCTATTCCTTTAGATGCTTTGATTCAACTGAAAGAAAGGATGAGTGATGCTATGAAAATGAGACCATCCCGTGACACAATTACAGTGAGAATTGAATTAGCTGTGGTAAGACATTTTTTTTTTTCATTTTTTTTTTAACATGCCAGCATATGATTACCAGCATATTTCACTGGTCCTCAGATTTTGTTGAAACTCTCCTCTTTGTACCTTGTATATTTTGATTCCCGTTTGTGTCTGAGGAAAAAAAAGAAAAAAAAAAGAAAGAAAGCATCTATGGAAAAAAAAAGGTTTTGAAAATACTAATAATGGACCAGGTGTTTACATTTTTAAGGGGATTTTGATTTTATGTATTATTAATACTTACTTTTATATCATACTCATTTCACTCAATGAGGAAAGATAGGTGACGAGTGTTGGTGTTTTGATTTAAAATTGTGGTCACTTTACTAACATACCTTGCTCTCCTTTGACGAGTGAAAGAGTTACGATGTATTGCCCACATGCATTTGGTCTTTTATTGTGACTTGCTTGAGGCCTCTGTGCTGCTTACTATCTCAAAATTTGGTTTTTAACTTTCAGCAAATTCGTGACAGTGCCAACAAAATCCTTACTTACTGTAACAATGAATTCAAGGAGCAGCATCTACAATACCAAGGATGGGGAGCTGTTGTTGCAAACTTAGAAGAGATTGCACAGTAAGAAATATTTTGATGCGTTGGCATTACTTAGAAGGCATTTATTTTACTTAGTCAAACTCAATCCCAATTTAAAGATTACACATATCTTGGTCAGAAAATCTGCCAACAATCACAAATAGTCATGTACCTAGCCTCAGACTCTATGACCGTAAGTATGTAATTTATAACTTTTCCATTTTTGCACCAAATTTGAAAGTAATTATGATTTGGCTATATTGTTCGTGTAAGTTTCAGGTTCTTTGAAGAGCATTGCTGCATCAGCCATATCTTAGACTAATGACAAAAAGGCTCTTTATGCTAGAAAATACACTAATTAAAATCTGCAAAACAAGTTCAACTTTGTTATTGCAGGGGTCAAGGGTTTGATTCAAGATTTAGATCTAAGTTTAAATCTACACCTTTTATGAAAGCCATTTGAGAAAAGTATGAGCAATCAAAAGTGGGGGTTAGTTTTTTGATAAGCCACATAAGGAAGGGACAGAATATCAACAAAATGGTTTAAATTGGTCCTGAATGTGGTAGCTGTCCAAGTGTTGGTTACTGTAGCACTAGAGAAATTTATTTGAATTGCATTGCAGCTGTGATTAGGACTGTCAAGGTCTTCAGTTCATATAATTATAAAGAAGGATTAAAAAATGAAGCCATATCACATTTCCATTCACCAAGGAAAAAAAACCAAGGCATTGTCTTGATGAGAGTAACAATGTGGGCTTGGTTTTTAAGGCAAGGGAGACGAATGTGGTTGTTTGGTTCAGTGATTAGGGTAAATTTTCATAGGACTAGGAATATCAACTCAAGGAATAGCATGCACTGGGCCATAGGCGAGTTAATGAGGTGCTTGAAAGAGACCCACATGTAGAAAGCTAGAAGAAGATTAGGAAATTATACATCCTGATTGTTCTATTGTCTAAGAGTCTGTGTATAGCAAGATTGTTTTAAAAAACAAAAAGAGAATGAAAGTTCGAGTGTTTAATTGAGTTTCATCATTTGGCATTTGTATAAATAACTATGTACTTTAGCATAATTTCTTCATAAATGATTTTTATAGGTTTGTAGTAAGTAGGAATAAAGAAAGATCATATATTAATTTTGTAGGACACCAAAATTATCTATTTTGACTGTCAAGAGTTAGACTTTATATTCTGTGGACTGTTTTGTTTTGAAACCAGAGCTCTTCAAAGGACGGAGTCCAAGTTCTGCAAAGCTTTCCAAGTCTTTCTACCTACCCGCAGTAAACATTTCACAATGCTAGAGAAGTAAGGCTTTCATCATCATGTATTTCTGGAAAACTAGTCATACAAAGGAATTTCTCTTCTCTGTTCCTACATGAACTAAATAATTCACCTACATTTACATTAAAAGAATGGTTTTTGATATTTAATGCATTTACATTCATTGGCATCATGTTTGGTTGATGCTTTGTTCATCTTTACAAATGAGAAAAATAATACAGTGAATCAATGATGTGTTTTGTCACCATTTTATTTCCTTATTTTATTGATTTAGCTTGGGTGAGAGCCTGAGTCTTTTGAACCGCATTCCTCTTCTCGAGTCCCTAAAAGAGGAAAAATGTGAGCAGTTTGAGTCTGTGACGAAAAGTAATTCACGGGAAAGAAGCATTATAGCATCATTCCATCCAACTCCTACCACCTTGTTGGAATGGATAAGCTGTCAGGTATGTCCTTTTCCTTCACTTCATTAATATTACATCTTTATAAAGGGGTCAAGATTCATTCAAAATTCATAATAGGAGAAAATAAGCAATACATAATAAAGAACATTTGTTTACAAGCTGTATTGTTCGCCCAATTTAATTTTATGTACAATGTAAGAACTATGTTTTATTATGTTCAGTTGAAATGCAGGTCTGGTTAAGATACATTTGAGGAAATTATTATGATAGCTGTGTTTTTTAATATTATAAAGGCAGTAAGCCTTAAGGGGGCATGACTTAACAGACCATATCAAGATTTTTAATTTTTTTGCCCTTTTATGCCATATTGTTTTTTAATGATAAAGGCACCTAACCATATTGCAGCTGAACTAGTTTTCAGAGTGGAAAATTGCTCAAAACCACTGTGTTGACTGTTTTTTTTCCCCCATTCTCAATAACATGTACTTATGTCACTCTGTCTTGGGATGGCATTGCAGTGAGAAGAATATAATTAAACATTTGGCAAAGTCTTTTTTTTTTTTCCATTGTATTCCTTACTAAATAATGGTTACCGTCTCAAAGAGATCTTGCCTATTTCATTGTTGTTGCTGTAATCCTAAGCCATTGAGTTTTTACTCTTTTACAGTCAGTGTCATATGAATGCATTTACTTGACTTTAGCAGCTGTTCCAGTGGCCCACTGTGGGTGTTTTCTATTATAAGATATATGGGAAGAAATATCTCTTTTTGTTTACCAAGTTTAAGGCAGATCTTTTACTATTATCCATTTTTTTCTTGTGGGTATGAGTATCTGCAATATCTACATTGAGTTTTATGAGGAGGATTAAATTATGTTTGCTGAGTCCTAAATTGGAGGCTTGCATTATTTCAAATTGAAATTTGTTTTTTCATCACATTTGAAATACACTAATTCCCTGTATTTTTTTTTCTATCTGTATTGCTTTTATGTTTATTGAAATATTCACTTTACAAATTATCTGACATAATTTGAATCGTCAGTAATACTTTTTTCCCCTATTATTAATAGGCCCAAGGACAGAGTCTTGATAGCCTGCAACAGAAATGTTTTGAGGATATCACAATGGTTTGTAGCTTTTTTTCATTGACTTTGAACATTCTATAAAATATTAATGATGCTTTTCCCAATTACATCACCGTAATGAATTCAATAGGACCTCTCTTATTCTTCCCAAAACATTGGTCACCTATGACCTCCTTTGACAAACCTCCTGACTTGGGTGATTCTTTGCAGTTGTTCAAGGATAAAAAAAAAGAGAGAGAGAGAGAGAGAGAAACCCATTTAGCCTCACCTCCCTTTCTTCCTTTAGCCTTTTTAGACCCATGTATTTGCCATTTGTCATGTTTCACTTGTATGAAGTACCTTAAATGTTTGCCTGCCTGATCTATCTTCATTTGTTCTTTTGCATCTAAAATGTTTGTTTAAAAAAACGTTTGAGCAAGACTTTGTTTTGATTTATTTGGTGTTCATTTTATCATGGTAACATTTGTTTTTACTCTAAATCTGTACTTAAAAAGTACAATAAATGATACCAATATATGTTTTATTTTCTCCTTTTTTATTGATACATCTGAATTTTACCATTTCCCCCATTCAACTTTACTATATTTCAATTATAACTATAGCATTATGTATAGTACATAATAATGTAAACCCCTTTTCAAGATCAACAAATGTTATGATATGTAATTTTGTGCCATATTGCCACAATATTTTAAACACAAACTCTTGATTTCTTTTTCAAGGATTGATAAAGTTGAATTTAATTGAAATTGGAAGGAATGGAAAAATTCCTTTATCTGATCCTCTAGATTTTTATTCAGCAAATTTCACTGCATCATTGCATTTATTTAGGTTGAAATCTGTCAGGCAGTATTTATTTGATTATTAATGTAAAATATCACCCAGTCCAGCTAGAAAAATGGAATAGAATAGAGCTAGAAATAGATCAATGTAACAGTATGTGAACTTTACTTGATTTGCTTTTAATACTTTGCTTTCAAGCATTGTAAACAGCTGTGATTTTGTTGTTGTTTATGTTCTCTTTAGTTCAATGAAGGAATGTTTGAAGCATGTGACACTCAAGTTCAAGAATTACTCAATATGGTCTCATCTGACAAACACCAAATGAAGGAGTTAGTTGGGATTGAGAGAAGGTTGTCAGAGTTGGAAAAGCGACTAAATGAAGCAAAGAAAATTGCCAGAACTCAAAATGATATTACCCAGGTCAGTTTTTTTATTTGTTGCACAAAATAATAAGTATTTTGTGTTGATGGTTTTAATATCGATGACAAAAAACCAACAAAAAACAAAACAAAAAAAAAACAAGCAAAAACAAAACAAAACAACAAAAAACAAACAAAAAACAAAAAAATCCAAAACAAAGACAAACCAAAAACATATGCATGGCATGGTTATTGAAGAAATTTCAGAGAAATTTGATTCTTATCACTTGTTATTGAGAGAGACTGGCTATGGAATTATGGAGAAGCACTTGAAAAAAAGCTGCAGGTAGACTTTCTTTTGGTATGGTGAATACACTTTTTGATTTTAAGGAGTTTGACATGAAGAGACATGTGTAAATAGAACAACATTCTAACATGTCATTGATCTTTGTTTTTTAATCTCAATGCACTGTTCTGCCAGGGATTCATCAAGCATCAATCCCAGCTGAACACCCTGGAAGATGCTGCAGCTATTCTTCCTGATCTCTGTAAAAGCCATCAACATCAACTAAACCAAATGATGGAGGGCCAGCAGAGAATTTTTGCCCTGCAAACCAATTTTAGGAATTCAAAGCAAGAAATGTCCACTAACATCCACCAGCGTCTCAGGTAAGTTCAGTAAGTCTTTCCAGTAAGTTAGTGTTTCTGGCTATGAAGAGGTCATCGGGTCAAAATTTGTGCTATTGATTCATATTGCTGTTGTTTATATTGTCTAAGATGGTGTTTGGAAATTATTGGAACTACAGTAAGAAAAGCCTCTCAGCCTACCCATTATATGTAGAAAGAGATGAGGAATGGGTGTAATGCTGTATATAATTGTCTTTCCAGTTGGGTGATGCATATAGAGACACAGATAGCCAAGTTAGACAGTGAACTCATCTTTCACCTGAAAAATTTAAGAATACTAGAATGTAACTTGGATCTCCTGCATCAAGTGCAAGCATCACCTCATGTATATGCAGAGATGGTGGTTGAAACTACACAGAGAAAGCATTTTGCCCTGAAATTCACTCAGGTGGGTTAAATGATATTTTCCACTTAAGTTTTATCATATCATAATTTAGCGCAATGCATCTTTTACACAATTTAGTGAGTCACAAGCATGAATTATTTACTGGAAGAGATACATTTTTATTTTATACATATAAATTGCTTTTCTTCTTTCTTTATCGATATCCCATTTTAACTTCTGGTGCATGATGCTGAGGTTCTCAAAGTCCTGACATTTTCATAATCTAGGTCTTAATTTAGATTTAAAAATAGAAACATTGTAATATCTAATATTATGGGAGTGGTTCGATACTGCTAAGAGCTCCAAGGGGAGGGGGGGGGGGATAAGAACTTCAAAAGAAAACCAATTAGTAAAGTCCAGAAGTGCTTGAGGGAATCTTTTGTTTTGTGCTTGAATTCAACAACATATCTGATGACAGATGGGTTTTTTTTTGGGGGGGGGGGGGGGGGGGTTGTTTTGTTTTTTAAGCTTTTGTTTTTTTGTTGTTTTTTTTAACAGTTTTTTTCCAAATGCACTTTCTTTTTTCAGTGGGCAGAGGTTTTAGTGGAAGATTCAAATCAACTCTACAAAGCTGAGAGCGAGAGAAGGAAACAGTTTTCAAAGAGGCTTGGTAAGACTTTAAACACTGATTGTGGTAATTGTGTTAAATGCTATAGATAGGAGATTTTCATTTCAGGTCACAGGTAAGTTGGGTATGATTGGTATGAAAAGATTTATCTTGTTGAAGCAATGAAATTAATTTAGTTGTGATCAAGTTAAAAGTAGGGGGATTATATCACATATTATATTATGTCATATATTGGCAAATGTATGATGTTATTTATTTTTAAAGTTGACTTGTCCACTCTTCTTTGAAAGTTGTTTTTTTATGCATCAGAAATCAATATGTTTACATTTTTTTTTTTAATCTCCTTTGCCCATGTTCACACATTCTGATGCAGTTACAGGGTCCAATGCTGGTAACTGATAAGAAAAATAATGCAATTTTAAATGCAAAGTTAGAAAAAATTGTATGGTGATGAGTATAACCGCATGTAGTTGATAACATTTTCTTTTAGGATAAGTTCTAGATATATGATGACACCAATTGTACATCAAATGATTGTATGACTATTTGTATTTTATAGATTAAAAAAAAAATCTTTTGCTTTATCTGACTTTCTTTTATAGGTGAGCATTTTTTGTTACACACATTATTCAAAGGTTTTGAGGATATGCCACCAAATTTTGCAGTAAGTAGCCTGTTTTTTAATATTGAATAATCTTTTGTTTATGGAAAAATTGTGTAGATCATTTTCCACATGACATAAATATTTGTAATGAACATTGAGAAAAAAAATGTAAGAAATTGAAATAGAACACACACACACTTTCTTATGTACACATGATTTTAAGGAACATCTTGGAAATTTTGTTAGTGTTTTATTATTTTGCA